>RJWH01001417.1:214467-380740 GCA_004363575.1 Solenodon paradoxus | reverse complement strand
CTTCTTGTAAAAAAGTTATCTTCAGAAAATCATACTAAAAGCATAGTATATGCTTTATTTATTAGAAGCATACACTATGCTTTTAGTATAATATTTGGTGAATTAAACAGAATATTTTAGGCTGTTTTCAGATGATGAGCTAGAAACTGAAATGGTTTTTATAATCAGGTTAATCAAGTTTGCAAACAGCATTTTTGGGAGGGAGCTGTCATTACCTGTTTCTCAGCTCTAGCCGTCTCTGATCTGTTCTGAGGCAGGCTTTCCCATCATGGTGACCCAGGGAAGTTCTAAACTTATATCTAAACTTACCAGTAAAGTCCAGTGAAAAATAGAATTCTGTTTAACCATCAGTTCCAATACAAATTTTGGGTCTGACTTTCAAAGGCCAATATGGGTGAACTGCCATGTGCAAGCCAATCACATGGGCCTGGGGCATGGCATGTACCAGTTATGATCGAAGCCTGGGTAATAAGCCCCCGGCTGAGTTTTCCATATTCCCCATCCCAATTACACAAATGAGAGTAGGAAGCCCGCCCCAGGATAGTTTCTTATTGCTATTGCTGCTGTAACAAAGTCACACAAAGTGGCTTAAAACAGCACAAGTTTGGGCACTCCCTGGTGGAATAGCAGCTGGGCGCGGTCCACATACATGCCAGGGACCCAGGTTCGTGTTCTGAAGCCTGGGAGAATAGCCAAGATGAACAAATAAATAAAATAAAGAAATGCTTCTTCCTCCTATTTCTGCCTGCCTGCCTGCCTCTGCTCAATTCCACTCCTGCCTATACCTTTCCTTTAAAACAAACAAAAAATCTCCACATTTTTTATCTTACAATTCTGCCGTTCAGAGTCTGGAATGGGTCTCACAGGGCTAAAATCAAGGTGTTGGCCAGGCTGGGTTTTTTCTAGACCTACAGGGGAGAATCCCATTTCTCTGCCTTTTCCAACTTCTCCTGGTTGCCTGTACTCTGGCTCACTGCCCCCTCTGTCTTCAAAGATGGCAGCCACTTCCACCTTTGCTTCTGTCCTCACATCCCCCTGCCTCTCCTGCCTCCCTCCTTCTCTCATTAGGACCCTAGAGATGACATTTGGTCTTCCCAGAAAATCCAGTATAATTTTCCTCCTCATGATCTTTAACTTAACTACATCCGAAAAGTCTTTTTAGCCATGCAAGGACATATAGTCACAGGTTCCAGGCATTAGGAAAATGGCATCTTTGGGGGGCCATTATTTTACCTACCGCACTCCCCCAAATCAAGGGTTGTTACCAGATGGGGGAAAAGGAGACCAGGCAAGTAAACTTGGGTTCCAGCTTCCAGTTCATTTATTTAGGTGTGATGTATAAATCATTTAATCTCTTTAGGTCTTAGCTTCTCCACCTGCAAAGTGAGGAGGTTGTAGCGGCTGATCTTGTTGAGTTAGACCTCCTTGAAAATCTTGCTTGTGGTAATAGATTGACAGCATTCAAAGTAGTGTGTGTGGGGGGAAATGGGGGCCCTCATGCATTACTGGTAGAGTGTGAATCTTGGGGGGGAAATAGCTTTCTTTTGTCTAACAGAATCATACATTTGAATACCCAGAATTCTCTGGAAAAAAGTGCTGGAATATAAAGATACATATGCTGGTTCTTTCTTTTCTGCTATTTCATATAAATATACACATCTATCTGTTTTTTTGCCACTATATTATATGTAAATAAGATATGTGTATGTATCATATACCTATATGACATGGGAGTAAAAAATCATTAGAAAAACTGCAATGTTTATAAATAAGGGAATTTTGCATAAATTATGATATTTCTTTACTACAGATTATTGTGAAACTATTAAAAATAGAATGAAATATATTTGTATAATACCTGAAGAGGTATCTGTAATATTACTAAGTGATAAAAAGAAAATTACCGAATATTTTGTATAATCTGATTCTATTTTATAAAATCAAAAAAGAGAAAAAGGTGTATATGCATGTAAATTTGTGTACTTTGTATGGACATAGAGGAAGATATGGAAGGACTGTTAAGATAAGTTACTTTGGGGAAGGTAGGATAGGATGGGTGTGGAGTGGTGATTATCTATATTAATTTCTAATGACTAAACAAATCTGTGGGCTTTGATAACAGTTACACAGCCAAGGCTGGCTCCTTTGAATACCACTCCTGCATTTACTCTCTTACTTTCCGTTGGGACCTGTTTAGTACATGGCCTTTCTGATATTTTCTGTGTATACACATGGTTATATTTATACATGAAGATAACTGATAATATTAAAAATACATAATACAATGATGCATGGATGCATGGAGCTTTTTCCAATATATTTTTTCACCGCACAGTATTTTTTGAATAAATATCTATGTTAGTACATGTAAACTTCCTCTCTCTTTTAAATTGCTGAGTAAGATGCCAGTGCACAAATAATCACTATTTAGCTAGTCCCCTGCTGATTGTTTCCATTTTTCAGTTTACCACAAACCTTCCACTGTGGTTACTCTTGTCTAAGCCTCCTTGGACATGTCGTCCTGCTTTGCAAGAGTCACCAGGTTGCTGGGTCATAGGGTATGAAATTAAAGAAAAAAAGTTTGAAAATAAGTTCTGTGGCATTTCTTACACAAGAGTCTACGCCAGTAATGATAATAAAAGACATCAGCTAACTTTTAAGCCAGCATGTATTAGGCAGCCCCAAATAAAGAAAACCTGTAGAAATCTCTATGTCCTCCAGATATGTGAATCCTCCAGATTCGGTGGATTTTCACCTGTCTGGGCTCTGTCTGGGAGACCTGTCTGAGGCAGAAGGTGGAGAAAATCATCTCAGGCAGCAAAGACTAAGAAGCCTGGAGACAACTTAGTTCTGTCCACATGGCATCTGGACTTTACCTGGCAAGTATGACACAGCCATAAATTTACTATTTATTGTTTTCCTTGCATGAGAGAAAAGCATCTCTGAGTTCAAAACAGATTTTGAGTCTATGAAAATATTGACTGAGGGGGGAAAAAGACCTTTGGAATCCACAGAAATAGATGGAATGGAAATGTTTCCTTCTGTGATATCGTGGGCGAGTGTAGAACACAGCTAGGCATTTAGTGGGATCTTAATAGACATGAAACTACTCAATGAGGGAGTGTGCTCTTACATGAAATTCTCAGCTAAGATTTTAGCACTCTCACAAGTGCGTCACTTACCAGCAGAGGAGGCTAGAGAGCTTTCCTTGATCTGAAAACTGCAGGATGAGGCTCTGGATGGCATTTGCCCCTCTGTTAAAGATATAGCGTTTATGGTGTTTAAACACAGAATGACATGCAGATTATTAAAAATATAATGCTAAAATTAATACAAATACAAAAAAGATCCCCACCCTCTCTCTACCCCTTTATTTTCTCTAATCCTACTCTTCAGAGGCAACCATTTCCAATTCCTGCTTTCTTTTCTGTATCTTTTTAATAAGAAAATAACAAAAGGTGTGTTTTAAAAGTACAGCCAGGTAGTGAACGAAAATGTTTTTTGTCTCTCATCTGCTTCTCCAGTCTCTCGTTTCCCTTCTCTAGAGGCAGCTCCTGTTTATTGCCAGGAAGATGCCATGTGATAAATCTTTTAACAAATAGAATCATTTTAATAAAACAATACATTCACCTATTTCAAAATTCAAAAGCTTCCAATAGGAATTTAGAGAAAGATCTTCCTCTTACCTCTGTCTCTCCGAGGCAACGTATTAAGTCGTACCTGTAGAGTTATCAACCTGAGACATTAGCTACTGGCTTTATACCCTGGCAGGTGAAACCTTGTCCATTGTATTTCCCACCCCCACTGCTTCTCCAACCCTCTGATAGAAACATAATAATTACATTATTGTGGTGGACAATATTTGTCATTGCTAAACTAAATACTGGAGTGATTTTTTCTTTCTTTCTTGTCTATTTGGCTTTCTCGGAGTTTATTGCCTTGCTTTTTCATTGGGTTTGCTTTTCAATGCTCTTGTCACTGATTTTTCATGCTCACCATCAGATATGTCAAATGCCAATGGCATCTTCCAAATTACCAAATATATCACATATTTTTCTCCATTCTGTCTTCTTGCTCTAAACTGAACAGATTGTGCCCTGAATCTGCTTACAGCTCTCACCCTACAACTTGATTCTCTCCTGTACCCTGTTGGATCTCCTCCCACTGGGTCCCATGTGCTACATTAGTGACACAGGAGGCCTTTGGACTGAGAAGGCTCTAATGCCTACATGTCCTATATAGGCAGATCAACCTCACCCTGGAAATGCCTCAAGGTCACAAAACCAAAAGCTAAGGACAACCAGCCACAAAAAATCAGCTAGACACAGGGTTATAATAACAATCATTCCCTTTCTTTGCTTCCATGTTTGCTCTACAGAAGTCTCTTCCGTGGCTTCTAACCACTTCCTGTTTTGTACTGCCTGATTGCAATGCTTTTTTCAAATAAACTCATAGTATTTTTAATATGCCTCAGTTTATCTACTAACCCATGATTTTGCTTTCTTGGTTTATTCCCTTATTTTCTGGAGCACATCTTTCAGAGACTCCCCGAGAAACTATGAAATTAATATTTTAACTTCAATTTTTTTTTTTTAAGAAAGGGTGCCAGCAGGAATGAAGGTGAGCAGAAGCAGGCAGCCAGGCAGGAAGGGAGAAGAAGAATTTTATTTAGTTGTTGCTTTGGTTGTTCCTACAGGCGTCAGGATACAAACCCAGGACCTTGGGATGTCTTTGGATTATGCCCAACTACGACTCCACCAGGGTGTGCTAGTATTTTAATTTCTTTGTAAGTCTGAATGTGTCTTAATTCTTTTTTTAAATTGAGTAACATTGACTTACAACACTATGTACGTATTAGATGTGTAGATTCACTCTCCATCAAATATATGATAACACAGCATAGTCATCACTAAATTCCTAACAGACCTCCACAATGTCCATCAGACTCCTCACTTCTCTTTGCTTCCACCCTCTGTCCCTTTGAGTAACCTCAATTCTGTTGTCAGAGTTCCAGTATTTTTTTTGTTTTGTATGTTCATTTGCTCTGCTCTTTAATATTCCACATGAGTGAGATTGCCTGGTATTTCTCTTTCTCCTTCTGACTTATTTCACTCAGCACAATCTTTTAGTATAATCCCCTTTTAGCATAATCTATATTACCATGAATCAAAATATTTTATCTTTTTTTTTTTTTTTTTTTTTTTTTTAGTCGAGTACTATTGTGCAGATGCCACAGCTTCTTTATCCAGTCACCTGTCAATGGGCACTTTGGTCGTTTCCGTGTCTTGGCTATTGTGACAAGAGGCGCAATGAGCAGAGAGGTGCATCTATCTTTTTGAATGAACATTTTCATGTTCTGATAGATGCCTAGAAATGAAATTGCTGGATAATAAGATGGTTCTCCTTTAAACTTTTTAAGGAGTTTTCCAAAGTGGCTGCTGCAATTTACAACCCCACCCAAAGTGTTCAAGCGGTTCCTTTTTGCCACACTCACCAGTATTGCTTTCTAGTCTTTTCAATATAGGCCATTCTCACAGGGTTGCGGTGATATCTCATGGTGGTTTTGATTTACATTTCCCTAATAACAAGCAGGGGTGAACATTTTAAATGTGCCTGTTGCCATCTGTATGTCTTCTTTGGAGAAGTGTCTTTTTAGATCTTCTGCCCATTTTTTGACTGGGTTGCTTATTTTGTGTTGTTGAGTTGTGGGAGTTCTTTATAGATCTTGGATATTAACTCCTTGTTGGTTGTGTGCTGTGTAAATACCGTCTCCCATTCAGCTGGCTGTCATTTCCTTCTGGTGGCATTTGATTTTGTTTATTTTTGTTCTCATTTCCCCGTATCTTAATTCTCGATGTATATTTTGGCAGTACATTTATTTCCAGGTTAATCATCTTTTTCCCGCAGATTTTTTCCAATGCCTCCATCTCTCTTGTTGCTATTGAGAAGGTTGATGGCATTTTGATTCCTGGTTCCTTGTATGTGATCTATTTTTTGCTTTCTAGAAGCTTTGTTTATTTCTAGCTCATGGAATTTTGTGTTCATATAACTTCACGTGGGTCCTTCTCATTTATTCTACTTGGTATTGACAGGCCTTTCAGTTCTTGTCTTGGAATTTTTCTTCTTCCTGCTTTTCTAAAGTTCGTGTCATGCCACACCACTTTTGTGCAAGAACAGCATTCACGCCTGTTGTTGCGAACCAAAGAAATCTGAAAAGGATCTTTACTTTTACGACAGAAGATGGAAAGCAGCATGTGCTTCATGGCAGCCATTCTAGCTTTGTCCACCTGAGCAGTGAGAGTGGCCCTGCCCAGCTCCTTCTGGGACAGCTTTGTAAGGCTGTGTGTGGATCTTAGCATTTCTGGTTTTACTACGTGTTGTATCATGCCAGATGGTATGATATGGTAGGCTAATTTTTGGGTCAGAGAACACTCACTTTTTTCCATATTAATTCATGGAAATTGCTTCTTCACATGAGATCATTTTGGCTTCAGAGAGTTCTAGATGGGATGCTCTCCTTTCACATAGCAGGGCATTGTGTCCTGCCCTGCAACTCTCTTTCTGTGGGCTTATAACTCTCATATGCTTCTCCTATGACTTTAGTGAAGTTGCTGAGAGTGAGGCAACGCTATGATTGTTTTGCTGGTCATGATTAACCAAGTGTCTCCGTCTCAATACTTTTGAAGGTTTACTAAAAGAGGAGTTGAATATGAATCTGTAGAAAGTATCCTTAGAAACACCCAAAACAGAAGCAGCATTTAAGTAAAAGATTTCGTAAGGAGATTATTTTAGAAGAGGCCCACTTCTCTTTGACCTCACCCTGGCTTTGACACCAGAATTACAATGGAAATGACAGAGAGAGAATTCTCACCTTTCAGAGAGATTGACAAGGAAGAACTAATAGGACTTGGTTATAGAAGAGCAGAAGATCAAAAAATGAGCAGGTGGACTGTGAGTGTGTGGGCCCTGGGCCTGGACCAGCCTGAGGCTGACAAGTGGTGCCCTCAAAAGCCATTCACCCCACCCTTAATGGCGTTCCTGTCACCTCGCTAGCTTCCAAATCCAAGTAGGTGGGCCTCCTGGAGCCCTGAAAAAGTCCCAAATTCCAGTAGGTTTCCTTGACCTTTTCTGTCATCATCAAACTTGACCTTGAGAAATTCCCTTTCTTAGATCTGTTCTAGCCATGTTATCTTTGCTGATACAGTAGTTCGGTTGTCCTCAAACCTGCAAGTGTGATGGAATCACTTGGAGGGGAAGTTCTAAAAAACTTACTTATTTAGAAGTCCTGGGGTAAAGGCCCAGAACTCTGTTTTAATGCCGTTCCTCAAATGCCCAGATTGGTTTGGAAACTGCCAGAGTAGCTAATGGCTCCCCTTAGACAGAGAATCACCATCTTCTTAAAGAGACCCTGTTGGGATGACACAAATGGTGACTTTTGTAGTTCTGGTTTTGTCATGTGGTCCTTGGGGCTCATTCTCACCTTGTTGACAGCAGAGGTGTGTGAGTGCTGACTGGAGGGGCGGCAGAAAGACCAAGATTCCGTTCTAAAGAAATTGCTATGTAGGTGTAAGAAGTCCCTTGTATTTAATTTAGCATAAATTGTGATTTGATTTAACTACTGTGGTGACTGTCAAGGTATGATTTTCTTCGGAAAGATGGAGTTTAAAGCAAAATGACCCTAATGAGGATTTAGGAAACTTTTTTTTTTAAATAAAAGAAACTAACACTAGGGGGCAGCAAAACACCGTTCAGAGGAGGGGCTGCACAAACCAAAAAAGGCGAAGTGATTGTTTCCTTGAAAATGTGATCTTTGTTAAATATCTTCTTAAAAGGATAGCCCTGATGGCAGAACAATAGTTCCATTCTTTTGAACATTTCCCTCCACATAATCCCGACAGCCCCAGATCTTCTCATGAAGCACATTCATGTAGAGTGTGCCTGGGTTCTTCTCCCCGAGATTCCTAGCATGGCTTCTCCAGAAACACATATTTTCTGGAGAGATGAAGCTTGGATAGTTCCTTTCCTCTCCAGAGAGGAACTGGATGCCTCCATCCCTGGGATTCTTAGTGAATACAAACCTGCTAAAGCCACCCGGTCCCTTTCCACAGGTGGTCGGACTCTAGGAAACTGAGTCAGGAGTACCGGCCTGACCCTGAGCCCTGCATTGCTGAGGGAGATTCTGTATGGCCAGAGGCTAACTTATGTTTGCTGACATCTTTTACTCTAAATCACCTGAGTCTGTTTCCCTCTGCTAGCTCTGGAAGCGATGACCCAGGATACCTTAACTGAAACTTTCCATAGTCTACCCCACCTAGGGATGCAAAAAAGAAGCCCTGCTGCCTTTTGATTGTTCAAGTGGCTAAATATGGTTGCTTTGGGGAAGACAGTGAAGCTTTTTTCAGCTAGGGCCTTTGGTGCCATGTGACTGATGGAGGCCCCAGCAGAACCTGGGGTGTGGGGTTTGGGGCTGTTTTCCCATGAGCTGTGTGAACTTCAGCAGGTCCCCTATAACCTCCATTTCCTCATTTTTAAAAGAACCTGGATTGTGGCTTCATCAGAAGTGCACCACCTCTGAGTCTGATCTGAAGCATCCCGGCCCCAGCATATGTGTTTGGATGGTGGAGGTGGGAGTAGTGGGGCAGTCTACTGGCTCCAGGTGATTCCGATTAGCTCCTCGGAATACACATCCAGGCTAGAGCACTGTAAGATAGTTGCTCATTCATTTGCCAAAAAGTTAGCAAAACCATGCTGATATAAATGTCTTTGTGAGTCCATTTTGAATTCAGGTTACATTAATATCTCAGTGGCCTATTAGCTGACAAAAATAAACCCCCTCCCCTGGGACTCGTAAACCAAGATGTGAGTGATAGTGAAGGAGAGCTCTGGGAGGAGAATTGGAAGCCGCATTCCGGATGCTGCTCTGCCTCAATGGGTGATGAGAACTTGGCAAAATTTTGAGTTTCTTTATCTTTACTCATTATTACTTTCCAAAGGGGATTATGCTTACTGCCCCGAATGAAGATTAGGATTAAATGAGATAAGGTGGGCAAAAGCACTCTGTAACCAATAAAAGCGATATGCCTTCACGGTAACAGTGCCCCTGCGCAATCACTACATCAGGCAGGAGGGGTGGGATTTTTCCTCGCAGGCTTCACTTAAGTTGTAGAGTATGCTTTGAGTTTGTCTGCAGTGAATGAGCTCCCTAGGTTTTCTCTTTCACTTTCCATGACCCATAACAACCCAGGTCTTCATGTTCTTGGCCTCAGCCTCCCACCTCCTCTCCAAAGCTCTTTCACACGGCATCCTTCTCATCCATCACCAGCTGCATATGGTGGCCCAGCGCGCCCAGCTGAGCCTTTTCCACGGCCGTTGTTTACTGTCTGTGTAAATGCTTTTCTCCCGTGATGGAGTGGAGGTTTTGTGGTGACCTGTGAGTTTGAGGATACATCAGCTCCATCTTGGTTTATTTGGGATAAGACTTTCCAAGAAAACGAAGCAGAGTGAGAAACGCTGACTTTAGTGACTTGTACATTATCTTCCTCATTCTACCTCTTAGGATCTGGGGACTTTTGTGTCCTGTTCTAGGCTTCAAGTGAAGCCTTTTTCAGAAAAAAATAATTTTTACTGAAGGTACATTGCGTGATGGCATCAATTAGGTTTAAGGTGCACATCATAGTAAATCAACCTCTATATATTGCAGCGTCAGGCCACCATTTCATTTTTCTTTCACTGTACCGTTAATCCCTCTTACCTCGTTTCCCACCCCCTTCTCTTCCTGCACCCACTGATTTGCCTATTTTGACTGAAAGTCTATTGTTTGATTTCATTCGCTTTCAATTATTCATTCATTCATTCATTTATGATCTCTTCACACCATCTATCAGTAATATTCTGCGATGTCTTTCTTTTTCTGAGTGATCTCACTAAATATAATTCTCTCCAAGTCCGTTCATGTTGCTGCAAATGGCAGGCCCTCCTCTTGTTTGATAGCTGAGTAGCAGTTCATTGTGTATACATACTGTGTGTTCTTTGTCCTCTCATCTGTCTGTGGGCACTTAGATAGTTTCTAGCTCTCGATTACTATAAATAATGCTGCAACGAACATGGGGGTGCACATATCTCTGAGATTTAGTGTTTTTGTGTTTTTAGGGTAAATGACTAGCAGAGGAATAACTGGATTAATGGGATTTCCATTCTCATTTTTTTTGAGACATCACCATATTGCTTTCCACAATGGTTTCACCATGTTACTCTCCCACCAATTGTATATAAGGGTTCCCTTTCTCTTCCTCTTCTCCAGTACTTTTTGTTTCCAGTCATTTGGATAATAGCCATTCTCACAGGTGTGAGATGTTATCTTGTTTTCATTTGTATTTCCCTAGTAGCAAGAGAAGTAAAACATCTTTTCCTGAGTCTTGGCCATTTGTATATCTTCTTTAGAGAAGTGTCTATTAAGATCATCTGTCCATTTGTAAATTGGATTATTTTTCTGTTGTTGAATTTCATCAGTTCTTCATATATTTTGGATATTAATCCCTTGTTGGATGTATGATGTGCAAATAACTTCTTTCATTTAGTAGTATGTGTTTTTAGCTCCATGAGAGTTTGCTGTGCAGAAGCTATTTAATTTGATGTAATAAGTTTCATTTATTTTGGATTTTATTTCCCTTGCTATGGGAGTTGAGTTCCTAGGTGAAGCTTTTCTTGATTCAGATGTTGCGGATCCTTTTTCACGTTCCTTGTTCCCTTCCTAGAATGATAAGGGTAGGTGCACAGGCTCCAGATTTAAGAGAGGGAAGGCCTATAAACATCTCATTTGTTGAGAGGGGTATTTTGGCATCAGATGGGTCAATGAAGGAGCTTAACGGTGTCCCCTGATGGTTCTCTTCCCCAAGGGAAAGGAAGGCAGTACATGACCCTATTCATGTCACTTGTCATGTTAATGCTCTTAGGAAGGCTCTACAAGACGCCAAACCCAATTTCTTCCTATTTTAACATTTCTACCATGGGGGCCAGTTCTGGGGTCACCAGGGAACTCAGGGCAGCCCTGTAGGCCCACACTCCAACCCCCTGACCATCCTCAGAGGACAGGAGGCTGCTTCGCAGGACACGAGCTCTGCCATTACACTGGGTCCTCTCTTCAGCCCTGGACGCGGGTGGTCTGGGAGCATCAGCACTGGCACTCCTCACTCTGAAGTGGAGGGCCAGCTCCCTAGGAGCTCCAAGCCATCACAGACAGAACTTGTGTGAAAGGGTTTTTACCTCTGTTAAAAGTGAAATTAAAAATGCCCCAGTAAGCCCCATATAATAAAGGATTTTATTTATTTATTTATTTTTAGAGAGGAGGAGGAAGCATCTTTATTCCATTTTTAATTAGTTCCTCTTGGTTGTTCTCCCAGATCTGGGACTCAAATCCAGGGATGTGTGGCTTTGCCTTAGGTGATTGACCTAAGCACTACTCCACCAGAGCACAGCAAGGATTTGGTTTTGAACAAAAATATTACTTAGTCAAATTTCATAAACTTTCTGAAGACTTATTTCTTAAATGAATTTTATTGCAGGAGCATTGCAACATAACATTATGTAGGCTTAACCTGTGCATCATTGTAAATCAGCATCTATATAATACGGTAAGTTTACCACCACTCGTCCTGCTATTTCTTCACCATGTAATCCCTTTATCCAATTTGCCCACCACTTTCTTCCCCTTTCTGCAACCACACATTTGATATTATTGACTGAAAATGTGTTTTTGTCTAATTTGGCTCATTGGTTTGCTTGGTTTCTCTGTAAACCCTATATGAGTATAATCATATGATGTCATCTTTCTTCTCCGGACTTACTTATTTAAATAGGCATGATAACCTCTAGGTCCACCCATGGTGTTGCAGATGGCAGAATATCTTCTTTTTTGATAGTTGAGTAGTATTCCATTATATGTGTTTATGTAAGTCTCTCTTTCTCTCTCTCTTTCCATATATATCTATTTCTCTCTGGGATTCTGTTTTGTTTAGGAATCGTCTTTTCATAGCAAGTGACTTTGAGCACAAAATAAATACTGTGTAGAATTTCTATGTGGAAATGTCCTGTTCAAATTCAATCCTTGTGGGGAAAGTTGGTCAGATGAACTGTCAGTCATATACATATATATATATATATATATATACATACACACACACACACTTATAGATACCCATACATACATGCATACATACATACACACAGTATATGTGTTTATCTCACATCTTTATCCCCTCATCTTCCACTCATCCGTCAGTAGGTACCTAGGTTGTTTCCAGCTCTTGGTTATTGTAAATAATGTTGCAATGAACATGGGGGTGCATATGTCTCTGCAAATTAGTACTATTAGAGACGTACTTTCAATTGCTACCTAACATGGTTCTCTAATAAACAGTTCTCACTTCCCACACAGGTGTGGCCCGGGCTTTGGGCCGATTCAGAGTCAACCACCCCCAGCCCTGGGCCCACCACTGTGGCGGCAGGCACCCCAGATCTTTCCCTCTCGATGGAGCAGGGGTAAGGACAGTGCCCACCTGGAGAGTAGCTGTGAACATAAAATGGGCTTGTCCTTGCAGACCTCTAAGTGTGAGCCTCATGTGACCAGAGTCGGGGTTAGCAATCCCTCCCTACATTGGAGTTGTTGCGTCACTGAGATCACAGCAGAGCTGGGAATAAGGGCAAAACTTGGAACTCCCTGCCTCGTGTTCTCCTCAGTAGATAGAAGACCTTCCCTTTCTAAAAAAATACTCATTTAGGTGAGTTAGAACCAATGAAACCGAAAACACTACAGATCTTTTGCCTCTACTACTATTTTTCTGCTTTTTATAGTTCGCCTATAATTTTGCTTGAAAAATGAGACTATCGAGTCAATGTGTTTATCTTCTTTATTTCTGGTTAATTTCTTCTTCTGGTTAAAATATACAAAAAATTTTAGACTCAGTACCACAGGGGGATGTTTAGATCTAACATAAACTGTTTTGTCAAAACTGAAAAACAAGTGTTCTTTTAACCCATGTAACTTTTCCTTTAGCAATCCCAGTTTTCTCTTCGACTAAGAGCACTATTCCTTTTCATTAGTATAGATGGTCTTATTTCTGGTGATCTTTTATATATTGACATGTTCTTAGGTGGACGTGAGCTCATCCTGTCTGAGTCATCATCAGCTGATTTCATCAGCTGGAATCTATAGCATACATACCCCCCCTTTTTTTTTTTAAAGGAAAGACACAGAAAGGAATGAAGGCAAGCAGAGGGAAGCAGGTAGGAAGAGAGAGGAGGAAGAAGGCTTTACTTTATTAAGTTGTTCCCGCCAGTCCCCGGTCTTAAACCAGGGACCTTAGATGTATGTGGATTGTGCCCGATGCCTACTTCACTGCGTACCAGCATAAATACTCTAAAAAGATCATTTTATAGTATTCCATCACAATATGATCTTGTATTTAATTGGACTTTCCCTTAAATGCCACAGAAAACTACTTACACTGGGAATCTATTTCTCTCTTGGATTCTGTTTTGTTTAGGAATCATAGCAAGTGATTTGAGCACAAAATAAAGACTGTGTAGAATTTCTGTGTGGAAATGTCCCGTTCAAATTCAATCCTTGGGTGAAAAGTTCGTCAGTTGTCAGTCCTACAGAGTAAACCCACCTACAGACTAAACCCACCATAGTAAGTAAACTACAGTGAGCTAATTCTCTGGGCTCGCTCTCTTCTGTGGTGATTCCTAAAAAGCTCACCTGTGTGTTACTCGGCCTTACTGGCTCACACATAACACAGGAGCCAAGTGAGTACTAATACACAATTCCTAGGGTTGTGTGTCCAGTGCAAATGCAAGAGGGCCTGGTACATAGTGGCTGCTACTCTGGCTGGAAGGCTGTGCTTGGGGCTCTTTGCTGTTCCTCACTTGTGGACTGATCTCTCCAGACTTTGAAGTCCTGACTGAGCAAATGCTATGTTTCTTGATGTACGAGGAGTTTCCATATTGCCAAAGGTAAGCTCCCCAATGTCCCATTTGTACCGAAGCCTCTGTTCTCTCTGAAATAGTTCCTTCAGTTTCAGCGGAAAGGCCCTCCCTGTCTGGGGTCCAGCCCTGAGTCCCGGGTGTCTGATCCAGGGGACAGTGACAGAGTTCCCTGCAGCTCTTCTGTCTTCCCCCACAGGTAGAGCCACTTTCAATACCTTTGACATATTCATTTGGCTGCCAGCCCTCATTTAAGTCAACTCCTCTAGGACTCACTCACAAATCAGAATGTTTCTTGTTGGATTATGTGATCATTACCCACTGATGTTAAAAAAATGTGTTATTTGAAATAACAATGTGGGATTGATTAAAATATTTGATACTTAATATATCAATATATTCAAACGTGAATAAATATTGACAAATATTTATTCGAGATGGATAAATGTGATTGGTTCTTCTATAGGAAGGCACACTATCTGTCTCTAAGTATTATAGAATTGCTTCCAAGAGCCCTATAAGTCTGATCACTCTGCTTCTGTCCCATTCTTTCCTCTTTTTTATGGGTCTCCAATTAAACATATGCTTGATCTTCTCACAGAGTCCTTTTATGACGCTTATCTGCTCTTTTCTGTATTCCATTCCTTTTACTTTCTGTGTTAGATTCTCTTCTGACATATCTTCCATTTCACTAATTCTTCATTTGGCTTTCTCTAACTGCTCATCGATGCAATACAATATTTTAATTTTTAATTGATTTTTAAAGTTTTTAATTTCAACTTGTTTCCTATTCAAAGCTGCAATATCATTTTCTCTCTCCCAATTCTTTGCTGAAATTGTTTAGTTCCATCTTTGTCCCTTCGAGCACACCCATCATCATTTCCTGGTCTGTGCTTTGTCATTGAACCGTCTCTGCTGTCCTTCATGCTAGTTGTTCATATCATTCTATTTCCATGAGACCTCTTACATCATATGTTGGACATTGCATTTGAAAACATTACTGGTAGAAATAATTTGAGATCTAGAATGATATTTTTCCCCAGAGAGGATATCCTTTGGCTTCTGCTAGATGCTTGAGGCATCCGGAGGTACATCTGATTGGATCGTGCTCATCCAAATGCAGGATCTGAGATTTTGTGCAGGTTTAATTGCAGTTTGCATTCGTTTCTAGAGTGTAGCTCTCAGGATACCAACCCTGGTACTGGGAGACTCCTGGGAATCCCCTTTTGGTAGAGCCTAGTCTCTGCTTTTTGCCCTGCTCTCCCTATGAGCTTTCAAAAGCACTTCTTTGTTTGTTTGTTTGTTTTTATCACCCTCTTCAGGGCAAAGGCAGCCCCATATATGAAATCCAGCTCTCTGACTTTCCATTTTCTCTTACTAGATTATGGCCAGGTAAATCACCACTTTCTGGTCAGTTATTTGATCCCTCTCCAAAAACGTTTTTGTCTCTTTCATCCAGCTTTTAAGGTATCATTAGCAGAAGAGTTAGTTTGAACTATTTAGTCTGTCTTTAATGGACAGGATTTAGAAGCCGTTTGGAAAGGCCCATCTTCAAAGAGAAAAACTCCCCCTGCTAGTTTTCTGCTCTGAAGGCCATGAGAAGTTAGCTGGGAGCTCAGATCGCTGGAGGCTTCCAACTGTGCAGGCCCTCACCCATCAAAGGAAGCAAATCGCCTGAGGAGCTGGGGTCTGCAGTTCTGCTTCATGACCCAGGGTTCATTTGCAGATGTAGCAGGCAACAAAACCAAAGCCAAAACAGCACACAAATAGAACCTTGCACGAGTGCAGTATTCTTTTTAGCAGTACACTGTTACTCAATCTGGTGCCAAAATCATGAGCTCATGAAACATTAGAAAAGGACCTGGTGGCTAAGAGAGGACAACAAAACCTCTATCTCTAGCTTGGAGCTGGAGCAAAGGCGGGGCAAATACCCCCATCCACACTGCCTTGTGAGCGGATTGTGTGTTTGTTCCATTGTTTCCACATTTCTTTCATGTGTCACTCACTGGCTTTCAGACTTGAGGATGCATGAGAACGGTGGAAGAACTGGTTCTGACACAGATTGCTGCCACCACCCACTCTCCCAGAGTTTCTGATGCAGTGGGTCTGGAGCTGAGAATTTGTTCTTCTTACATGTTTCCATCTGATGCTGCTGGTTTGGGGATCACACTTTCAGAATCCCTGGTTTAACCCATTCTTTTAACAAGATGATACATTTCTTGAAGGTGGAGATAATAACTCATTTTCCTTGTTCTCTCTCTCCAGTTGGCTTCATGCTGTGACCCACAGATAAGGGTCTGCTTATGTGACCCTCCCGGACTGAGCGCATTCTGGTCTGGAGTGTTTTGTGTTCGGGTTTCCTGAGGTATGTTTAGGGCCTCATGGTAGCTCTGCTGTCTGTGGTGAGAATCACCAGGATACTTGATCTAGATGTTTTTCTGGCTGCACTTGTGGGGAGATGATGATTTCAGGACCCAAAATGGTGTTGAAGTGCTTTCCTCGTGAGGCGGTTCTTTACTCTTGTTTTGAGAACTCAGCAGACTTTCTTCTTGATGAACAAATGCTGGTAGTGGCCAGGTGTAACTGCTGGAAGTCAGGGGTGGTTAATTTTAACCCAATCATGGAGACAGACTGTGGAGACAGGAAGAGAACAAGCAAAATAAACATGAAGATAAAAATAGAGGGAGAGAGAATCTGAGTGTGAAGCGGTTGACTCACCCGTGAGCTTTAGCTGCTGCCTGAATGTGTCTGAGAGAAGATGCTGGCAGGTGGGCCTTGAGTCCCACCTGGCTGTGGCGAGGGGCTGCCCAGTGGAGGAGGCCGCGACACAGGCTGAGCCTTTCTTAGGCACTTGCTGGTCTTCGTGTGGACTCTGACCCTCTATGGTCCAATGTTCTCCTGATGTCTGGGGGTCTTCCTGTCTGATGAGATGGTGAGTAGTCGGACATTAGAGTGTTAATGACTGTAGGGCATTTCAATTTAGTTAAATTCAACAGATTATTATCTGCCACGTACCTGGTATCTCTAGACACTGGGAGGAAAGAAATGCAGCACAGACTGCTTTTTCATTCTAATGGAGATACAAGGCCCTGGGGCAGGGGCAAGAATGAGTGAGTTGATCGTGAGTGTTTTCATCTACATTGGAACTCTTTATAGAGAGTGAAATGGGACAAAAAATACCACAGTTGGACTGTGCAAAGAATGATGCAATTCACCTTATCTTTTTTTTTTAAAGGAAAAATTTTTTTTTTTTTTCCGATGGGAATGTAGGCAAGCAGGCTGGAGGTAGGAAAAGAGAAGTGTCAGAAGCATTTTTTTGATTTTTATTTAGTTGTGCCCCCACTCCCCCCGGCCCCGGGAAATGAGACCAGGTCCTTGGGATATATGTGGACCACGCTCTTGGCTGGAGGAGGTGAATTAACTACTACTCCAGCCCATCTTACCAGCGGCTGTAGGAGCCAGCAGAAGGGGTGATTTAGCGCAATCTCACCAGTGGGTTGTGGGGTGAGGGCTTGCACTGGAACGCCTAGAAGTTTCCTAGGGAAGACGGTGCTTAAGTTGTGCCTTGCAGCCTGAAGTTTTGTGTCTAAAGCAGAACCGCTGGAAGAGGAGCAGCTCCAGCCCCTGAACAGAATCCTGGTAGAATCTGGTGGTGCTATGGCCCCAGGGATTACACGAGGAAAAAGCTTCCAAATGACACTACTTTATGTTGATTTACAATGGTGCCGCTTTTAAACCTGTATGATGCTATTATGCAATGTTACCTCAGTGAAATAAAACAAACTAACCCAACCTAGACCTTTGACCTTTGACCACCTATACATCTTCTTTGCTTACAAAATACTCAACATTTGTAGGGACAGCAATATCACTTGCTAGTTTACTAGTCTCATTTCGGAAAATAAAAGGTCAACTGATGGACTCAGAGCTTTTCCAAACAAGAAGAAGCCATGTGATCCCCAAGCTGCCCCACCTTCCATACTCGCTTTCTCTCCCTTAGTAAAAAGTAAGTAAACTGATGTTTGAGCTAAGGTTCTAAGAAGGTCAGCCCTAGAGTAGGAGACCACTAATCTGGGCATATAGGTCTTAACGTTTAGGCAAAATGAAAATTTTGCACTGGAACTAACTGGTGTCTCCTCGCGGTCTACATTTCCTCACCTGGTCTCCACCTCCAGTCTTCCCTCTGGCCAGGTTTCTTTCCTAATCACCTTGACTGGGCTCCCTTTCTCACCTGCTGAGAGCACATTCTCACAGTAGCATGATTGCATCTCTGTGGCTTTTATTTTGTTACAACTTTGGGTATAGTTTTCTGCAAATAAGGGCATTTAGAATCCCTGGGAAATGTTGAAATAGTCCCCAAATAGCAGGCATACAAACACTTTGCCTGATTAGCTGCTACTTATTAAAACATATGCTTTAGGGCTGAGTTACCGATGTTTCCATAAAGTGCTGTATGGCATTGTAGAATGAGGAAAATTGCTCGATATAGATGTTTATGTAACAGTAAGATCTATAGATTTCTCAGGCACAGACTATGAATTCTCAACTGGAGTTTCATGTTAATATAAGCTTTTTGCATTAGGTATTTTCAACATTTTTTTTTTTTTTTTTTAACGCCAGTGAGAATTGAGCTCTATTTATTTCTCTCATTGGATTCTATCATAGTCTATCTTTGACCTTGCTGCAAGAGCTGTTTTTGGGTGCGCTGAAGGTTGAAGAGGCTTGAGGTTTCCCTTTCAGACTTTGGGTGCCAAAAACTGTGTCTGGTGAGGTAGATGGCTACTATGGGTTGAACTGGGTCCCCTGAAAAAGATATATTGAAGTCTTGACCTCAGGTGCCTTACTTAGACTGTGACCTTATTTGAAAATAGGGTTATTCAGGTAATTAGTTAAGATGAAGTCACACTGGCATAGACTGGCATCTTTATAAGAAGAAAGTTCCATGAAGGCAGACACAGGAGGGACGTATGCGAGGAGAGCAGTGCATCTACTGTGGAAATGTGCCAAAGATGCCTGAGAGCCACCAGAAGCTACAAGAGGCAGGGAAGGGTTCCCCCACAGGTTTCAGGAGGAACATGGCCCATCAACATCTTGACCTTGGACTTCTAGCCCCCTGAACTGTGAGACAACAAGGTTCTGTTGTTTAAAGCTGCCCATTTGGTGGTACTTTTTAAAGATAGACTTAGAAAACTAATAGCTAATGACCTGGGCCTAGGCCTCTCTTCTGTGGATGCTCACAGAAGTCACAGAAGTGACTCGGGGTGACTTGGATGTTATAAAATGGTGTGATAGAAAGAGGATCTGGCAGGAACATGGGGCAGCCATCTTTCACATATTTGGGTTCTTCTGTCTGGCTTGTTTAAAACACCACTGTGTCTGTGCTGCTCATCAGATTTTCTTCCCCTTTCTTGGTTTCAGATCCTTTGGAGATGGGTAGGGGTTATGGGCAGGGTGTTCACGATCCTGTTTTAGTGTGCTGTATCCCTGGCAATGGTGGGACATATAACTCAGAGACAAAAAGTGTAGCTCCCTGTAGTGAATGGAGAAGCAGCCAGAGGGAAAGCCTTTCCCCCATCGGTACTGTGAAGCTGGGACAGCAGGCAGCCAGGCACTTTCCCGTTAGAGAGAGGGCTTGTTTGCACCGCGTTACCCCTGGAAGCCCTGTATTTCTGAGTTCCTAGGTCCCAGATTCCTCAGTTCTGATCACCTTGCTACTCCAGGATTCTTTTCAGCTACAAGATTCACTATGTTCCATCTCTCCTTGAGCTATAAGAATTCCTTCTTGTTTATAACAATCTAGCCCTTCCCGCTGCAAATCTTCTCCTGAATTCTCCTTCTCTCCCTCCTCCATGCAGACTTCCTTCCTTTGGCTTTCATTTCACCTTTTAAGTTAGTCTATTAGAATACCAGGCAGTAATTTTTTTGGTTTGTATGTTGCTGGATTCCATTAGATCATAAATTTGTTGAGAGGGAGACAGGTTCTTACTTATTTATATTTCTTAGAGCTGTGCCTGGAGTTTATCTGGGACCACAGTTTCTTTTCTTTTTTTTTTTTTTGGCGGTGGACTGGGGGAGGGAAATTAACTGGCTAAATGAGCAAATGAATAATGAACCAATTCTAAAGGGATCACAGAATGTTTAAACAGTCAAGGGACCTGGAGTTGTTTCTAGTCTATTGTTTTTTAAATTCTAGAAGCTAAATCCTTTCAAGTGAAAGATATTTTTTTTAAGGAAAGGTGCAGGCAGGCATGAAGGTGGGTAGACAAGCAGGCAGGAGAGAGAAGGAAGAAACATTTTATTCTTTTTCATTTTAATGTACATCCTGGTTGTGTTTATTGTGAACATTTTTTTAAACAGAGGAAAAGATCATAATACTATCTTACTTTTCAATCTCTCATGACAGGACCTGAGGGTTCTGGTGACATTAGGTGGTGGGTTGGTGATTACATTTGAGAAGGGCTTGGAAAGGCGTGGAAAGCAGATTCTCCCATGTAAACTTTGGTCAAATTTCAATCCTTTTGGTTGGTCCTAGTCTCAGCTGTATTTAGATGGGGTTTCTGAACTCATTTGATCAAAGGGTATTTAAATTATAGTGAACTGAAAAGCACCAAAAAGAATTTATGAAACAAAACCCGCATGTGAATTACAGTAGATAGCAAATCCATATGAGTTAATTGCTGCAAGAAATAATCACATTTTATTAAATTTTTTAGATATAATGGAACAAAATGAGCTCAGTGGAAATATTGTTAAGAATGAAAAACTATGTAAAGATAAAACAAATTTATTTTACATTCTTTGAGAGCATTATTTTTGACATTTTCAGTATCTGCTAGATTTCATAGTGAGATTGATGAGCTTGAGTCTCACATCAAAAGCAGAGAGAACTTGTTCATGCATATATATATATGTATGCCTATGTAAAATATATATATTTAATTGCAGTCTAATTCCCACTTGCATTAGGAATGTGGTAGTAAAAGAAGATGAGCATTATCTTTATATTTTATATATACAGGTCAATATATGAATTAGATTGCTTTAAAATTCATAGGAAATTTTTCTTAGACAAACTACTTATCAATTTCAAATTCAAAACCAGAAAACTTTTCATTTTTACTTTGGAGAAACTTGTGGAGAGCTTTTGCCTGTTTGATTTAGATACAGCTTGAGAGCCATAAACCTCTACTTTTTATGCACAATATCTTTCTTTCAGAAACAGCTCTAGGGAAAATGAGTTGAGGTATAGGCTTTCTGTATACAGTAAAATCAATATATCTATTGATGTTTTAGGATCACAGCCATACCCCAGACCAGCCATCCTTTAAGAGACCACTTTTGGTGGTCTGCCTTCGAGAGATGATCTGTCCTGCCTAGGGTCACTAGGAGTGGCCTCTGAGTTCACTATTTGCAGGGACACTTGGTACCTTACTTAGCTGCCTCAGGTAAGGTCGGATGATCTCTCACATGGTTATATTATACATTATTTCATTGCTTCGAGGCACAAGTGTTTGCACTGCTGACTCAGTAATAACTTTTCAAGGGGAGAAATGTGCTCTATTGCTTAGAAGGTATTGGTTTTAGAAACATTAAACAGCAAAAAATTTATTCAATCTAGAATCAGAGACATGATATAGTTATACAGATATGTTTGACATTAAAACATTTTATGTATTTAATTGAAAGAATATTGCACCTTTCTCTATGCATCTATCTATGTTTTATCAACTTGGAACTTGGATCTACAGAATGCCATTGAGCAGCAAATAACCCTCAATCAGGTGTTACTATTTAAAAGAACCTGAGGAGTGTAGGTTTAAAATATTTAAAATACTGACTGTCGATCAGGGCTCTAAAGGAAGATGTAAACATAGGTATTCTGCTCCTATCCAATGTTACCACAAGAGCAAGATAGTGTCAAATATGGGTAATTACTTTGAAAACCAAAGAGAGCACTGAGTCTTGTGTTATTTTCCACGTTTGCTTCTGCTTAGGAAGTTACTGATTGTCACTGGTCACATAAATCTTGAGATTTGAGAGCCCTGTGTGGCCATTAGGGAAACTCTTGGGAAGAGCCAGACTTCCAAGGCTCAAAGTTCAGTCCTTGTCTCTCTCCCTGTGTTCTTTGCCCCATCCCATCTACCCCAAATGGCCCTGCTGCTCTGTTACTGTGCTGGAATATGTCTTGGAGGTAGAGGGCATTTTCTCAAGACATCGCTGCACTTCCTAAGACTGCAGATTCTTTGGAACCTGATGAGCAATTTGGGAAAGTTTTATGCCCAATTTCTCTATCCCTGGACTTTTATTTATTTATTTATTTATTTTATTTTAAAGGAGAGATGCAGGCAGAAACGAAGGCAAACAGGCAGGCAAGCAGGAAGAGAGAGGAGGAAGAAGCATTTATTTATTTTATTTAGTTGTTCTTCTTGTCTCCCCGGCACCTCCTGTCCCTGGGTGCTTGGACTGCATCTGGTGGCCTTATCTACTAGGCCACCAGGGCGCACCAATCCCTGTTTGTTTTTTTTTTTTAAGTGTTTCAGGCTTCACTAAAAACTCCTATAGACAGGGTGAGGAGATGGTTTAAATGTACATATTTTAAAGTGATCTAAAAAGTTTTATTGGAGAAGCAAATTAAAATGAAGACACATTTTGAGATATTTTAGGATGCTGGCTGACTTCAGGAAATTACTAGGATTCAGACGGGACTTAGAAGTGCGTGCAGGATGGCATGCCAGAGTGTCTGTAGAATTCTGGAGCATCTACTCTGGCTGCAGTAGAAGACAAGAATAATTAGTGACAGGCATTTCCTCCCCTGTTTATTGTAGTTGCGATTTATTTTTATTATGTAAGAAATGTTTAACATAAATTTTGCCATCGTAACCATTTCTAGGAGTGTATCTCTGTAGGGTTGAATACATTCACGTTGTCATGAAACCAATCTCCAGAACTCTTTTCATTTCCAAAACAGAAATTCTGTACCTCTTTCTTTTTTTCCTTAGCTCCTGACAACTGTCATGGAATTTTGTGTTTCTGTGGTGTTTGACAACTCTTAGACGCCTCATGTAAGTGGAATCATGCAGAATTTGTCTTTTTGCCTCGGCTTTATTCTACAGAAGCATAATGTCCTCAAGGGTTACCTGCATTGTAACATGGGTTCAAATTTCCTTCCTTTTTCTGGTTGGTGAGTCACTCAGACCTTTTCAAGCAATCGAGAGATCAGAGTATATTAATTGGGCACATGGAGGGTACTTACTGAATATTCATCAATGATTTTTATATTTTTCAGTACTGTTTCTTAAAATCTTTTAAGTATTTGTGTCTCCAAATTTCAATAGGCAGAAGTCAGAATTCTCTGTAGACATGGATGATGGACGAAAGTAGGAACCAGTCTGGGGATGTCCTGAAAGTTTCTGAATGTCATGCAAATTGTTTCTTCCTTTGCTGACCCTACAAGAAATACTTTCTTTTTGAGAATGGTGATTCTCAGCTCAAGAGGGGCATGATTGCTTCCTCCTCTAGGGGACATTTGGAAATGTCTGTAGGCATTTTTTGTTTATCATAACTTGTCAGGGGGCATGCTGCTGTCATCTTTTGCACAGATGTCAGGGATGCCATTAGATATCCTACAATTCACAGCACAGGAAAGCCCCCACAATGAAGAATGACTCAATCTAAATGTTAATAGTGCCAAGGCTGAGGAACCATGACATAGAGGCAGAAACTCAAGAAAATCACACTGTGTGTGTAGGTTTAGTCAACAGACACCTTCCAGTCATTACATATAGTGATGCTTCTCCTCTTGGAGAAGATCTGGCAGATACTGAAATAGAACAACGTCCATCTACGTCAAATACTCAGTTGATAGAAAAGATCACATCAACAGCGGTTTCTTACCTAAACACCATTTGTCTAAACACGAAGTCCTTCAAACGGCTGACATCCAGGGATCACAACCTCTGCCCTGCGCTGGGAGCCCCCACCCGGGATATTTCACACTAGTGTAAACAGGATAAGCCTCTTCAGCTGCAGCGCTGTTTACCAGAAACCTGCTAGAATAAACTAGGTTGTTAAGTTTAACTTAGTCAGCAGCGATAGTCACTGGTTGTTCCTTTGCTGAGAAGTAATAAATGTGTAGGCACCTCTGACAGCTATAATCTGGATTTGCAGAATGCTGAGGAACATTTTGGAGGACTTGTTTTTTCCTTGTGAACATGTCATTTTTTCCATTGAACATTATCAACGACAGATTCCTTCCTTGACAGGAAAGTGTCAACTTAAAAGCAAAAGAAGCAAGTCTAAAGGTTCTCCCTCTCTGAGGGGTGGAATGATCTCTGGAAGCCTGTGTCCCAGCTGGGAATCAGTGAGTCAGTGACAGAGTTGAAAATGAAATAAAGAACATTTAGATATTAGTTTTCTCCCCATTGTTGGAAAAAATATCATTTAATACCTACAAGTCTTCTTCATGTTTATCACATTAGGATTCCATCTAGAAGAGAACAGGAAACAGCTCTCAGTACTGAAATAAAATATGCTATAACCCAGCATCTCTCAGAGGTCCAATCCTCTCTTGCTTTTTATAGTTGTAACTATACGTCAGTCCCAAAGTGGAGAGCATTTTGTCATCTCTGGTCAGCCTGGCTGAGCTTGAGAAAGGTCATGTTCAGGGGCAGTAAATGCTTCATCGGAAAACACAAGTGAGTTCATGTCCAGTTTATTTCAGCTACACCTTTTCAATGATCTCATGGTTTTCACTCCATTTGACATGTTAAAGCTGTAGTGGGGCCTCAGTGCAGTGGTTAGAAGTCCAGACTCTAGATCGGATTGCGCAGCTTCCATCTCGGCTCTGCTGCTTACCAGCTGAATCCCCTCAGGTGAGTTACTAAGCTCTTTTGGGTGTCCTTTTCCTTGCTTGTAAAATAAGGATGAAGAAGCTTGCATCTCCTTCATCCGGTATACCCAACTAAATGACTTAAAGTTTGTAAAGCACATGTATCGTTTCCAGATGAATAGTGAATACCACAATCACTAAATCATTTAAACTGACACTCGACAGGTTAAACTGGAAACGCTAAAGTCATACAATAGATTTTAGCTGAATAGACTTTGGAGTCTGGAGCTAATCATCGCAGGAAGCAATTATCCTAAAAGATAATATGCATTTACCAAATAGCTCCAGGGCTAATTTTAATTGATTGCAAAGGGTTCCACCTATTCAGTATTGTCCTCGTTGGGGGTACCTGGAAAAAAATGTCTGATGCTATTCATCAGGTTGGTACTGGACTGTCTGCTTTTCCATCCCCTGGGTAAGCGTGATGTTGAACTCACTGCAAACTGGATGAACCAGAATTTTTGCAGGAGCCAGGATCTGGGACTTCAGACATGGAGGTGTTTACAGCAGTTCAGGCAGGAGGTGTGAGAGCCAGGGTTGGGGTGTGGCTAAAGTCCGAAGGAGGGCTGGATTCAGGAGCTGCACAGGTTGAAGCACTAGGCTGTCTTTATGGTCAACTGTGAGGGGAGAGGCCACACAAACTGACCTCTTCAATGGGGGAAGAGAACTTTTGAGAGGGGACACTTGCTATCTCTGTGGAAGGGTTTTAACCCTTATTTCTCCTATGGCATCCTGGTAGACAGTGAGTGCTTTAGCCCAACTCCTCCTCTGGGGCCCTGGAATCTTTCATCCCAGGATTACACCCCCAAGACTTGGGGTGGGGGGAAGCATTCTTTCTGGAAAAGCTGGCATTGGAAAATACCTCAATGAAATAGTAAGGTTGTGTCTGAGCACCTGCAGCAAAGCCCACCATTCACAAGGTGTGCTGGTCACTCGAACTGCAGTCTGTGAGTACCCTTTCCTTAGATGTGAGTCAGGGGCCACACGGACCCAGCTCACTGGAGGCTGGCCTGGCTATGGGAGGGAGCCCAGCTCTTCTCCATCTTCTTTCTACGACCCTCCTCTTCCACTGTGCAACAGAGGACAGGCCCAGCTGCTTTGAAGGAAAGAAACAACAAACATATGGCTGGGAGAGCAATGCTACACAAATAGCTTGCCAGTTCCCTTGAGTCCTGAGGAAGTTTATTGAAAGCCCAGAATGAAAAAAAACCCACTGGTCCCAAGTGCCTGTTGCAGGCCAGCAGGGGTAGGGTTCCGTGGGCTCTGAAATCCAAAAGAGAGAGGACTTGTAAACATCAAACATGCTGGCTGTTTGCCATTTTTAAAATATCTTACTTTAAAAAAAATTTCCTATGGACAGTATTCCTGGTATTCAGGACTGAAGAGAGGGAGAAGGAAGCAAGGAGGAAAATTTGAAAAGGTGCCATCTCCAACCTCTCTTCTTCCTGGAATCTCCAAGGAAAAGCAACGGATTTGCTTCTGGCCAGTTCGGTGTAGCGGAAGCTTAGCACAGAGCTGACCTGCTGGTGTCTTCAGATTTAGCCTGAATCTTGATCATCAGTTGATAGAGAGAAAGGACTATTACTTGGAGAAACAGAGGGTTCTGGTATAACCACTCTGACTAGAATTGTCTGCTTCTTTCTTGGAACGTCCCATAATCTCAATTTTTTTAAATGGAGGTAACATGAGCTTATAATACAAGTTCTAGGTGTGCAGCTTCGTTCTTCATCAAATATCTTATAAACGCGCCATACCCTCCAACCAATATCTGAGTTCTCCCCAACTGTTCATTGGATCTTCTCATTCTTCCTGGATGAAGTTTGCATCAAATATCTGATAAACGTGTCATACCCTCCAACCAATATCTTGAGTTCTCCCCCACTGTTCATTGGATCTTCTCATTCTTCCTGGATGAAGTTTGCATTTTGGAAAAGTCTCCACAGCTCAAGGAAGGCCACAGATTTTTAAAAATGCTAGTGCAGGATCATCTTCCTGGCTGTTCCCTGAGCAGAGATAGCAGCTTTGTTGACGGGATGCTTTATGGTAGTCATTATTAGGGGTTGAATTGTTCCCTGAGATTTATGCATTGAAATCCTAACCCCCCAATATGTTTGAATGTGACCATATTTGGAAATAAGTTCTTTTTAGATGTAATTAGTGAAGATGAGATCACTAGAGTAGGCGCTCATTCAATATGACTAATGTCCTTATAAAATGTGAGAATTTGAAGACAGACACACACATATAAGAAGAATGTCTCCTGTGAACAGGAAGGCAGAAAGAGCAGTGAGACACTTCTAAAAGTCAGAAAACACCTCAGTTTGCCTGTAAATCACCAGAAAGTTGGTTAGAGGCACCGAACAGATTCCTCCTCTCAGCCCTGAAGGAGCCAGCCCTGCTAACACCTTGCTGACTAGCAGCGTCCAGAACCATGAAACAATACATTTTGGTTGTTTAAGCTACTTCATTTATCATACTTTGTTGCAGAAGTCCTAGAGACTAGTACATGCATCCACATGAAGGTTGGGACTTTCTGGAAGAAAACAAGCAAGTTCATCAGTACAGAGTTAATGGACCCTACGTTGTGCATACAACCTTGGAGTTGGCTTTTGCCAATAACGTTTTACGCAGTGACCCTGGTCTCATTTCTACTGCAGATCCCCTATATTTCTCTGGTGGAAAATTTTATTGCTGCTTGAGGGTGTGTGCGTGTGTGTGGACATCAAGAATGGAGTTCTTTGTTTAGAATTTGCGTGGTGTACATAAATAACGAGCATATGGGGGAATTTTCCAGCCAGGGGCACTTCAGAATTGGGCAAGGGAAGAGAGGCTTCATTTGTTAAAGACATTTCCTGTGCAAATTCATCAAGAACTTCCCTATATCCTCCCTTCTCGTGTCCTGCTCCCCCCACCAGCCCCAAATATGTAAGATGCTTTCTTAGCAGCGTGGGCCCAACAGGATGTTGAGAGAACTGGATAAGAAAAAATAGTACATCAAACCAGATGAATGGAAAAAGGCCCTGTGTCTTTTTGTTTATTTTTATGCATATAACTTCAGAATTGCAAAAAATAAATGGGTAAGAAAATTTCTTCCAAGTGAACATGCCATTACGTGTGTTTAAATTGTTTATTCAAAGGCTGGCCTTTAGAAATGAATCCTGGGTGTTGTTTCCTTTTAGGAAACATACAGGGACATGCATGGAAGTTCTACTTTTAGACTTTAAATGAGATTCCGGATGCCATTGACTCGTGTGCACAACTGCCCCAGGCTGTAAAGTAGGTCATCCCGAAAAGGAAGATCTTGGACTCCCTGTTTTCTGCATTCAGGGTGCCCCCTGACTTAGTCCTATTTCCTGTTATCATGAACACTCTATAGCAACTTCATCTATTGGCTCTGGAAAAGCCCTTTTACATGAAAATATTTCACTTGCTGCCAGGAGTCAGTGAGGCAAGCTGTGAAAAAGGCAGTTGCATTTGCTTGGGTCTGGGAAGGAGGTCGTCTCCTGGTTAGCACTGCATCCCAGTTTCACACCCCGTTAGCAGGGTGTCTCCTGATTTCTCTCAAACCACAGCCCCTCTCCTGATTTCTCTCAAACCACAGCCCCCCGGGAAGCCAGCCAGCCTTCCAGTTGCTTCTGGTATAGATCTTCATGGCTTCATGGTCTGATTTAGTCAAAGTGATTTCTTATTTAGAAAGGCACTTCCACATTCAAATGTAACCATGGAAACACATTCCAATGATAAATACACATTATATGATTGCTTTGTATTTCGAATAATCATGACTTCTCTTTTCCACAATCTGTAATGATACTTCTGTTTTATTTTACATAATTGTTATCTTATTTGTTTTGTTTACAAATAAGATATTGAACTTGCTTCTCAGTCTATGGATATTACACACTGCACCCACCACCAGAGTTCCAGTGCCCTTTACCAACACCTTTCCCCTCTTTCCTTCACTTCCCACTCCCACCACCCCTGGCAGCCATCATCTTGTGTCCTGTGAGTTTTTGTTGGAGTTTATCTTTTTATTTCATTTCATTATATTTAACATATGAGTGAAACCATCCTGTATTTCTCTTATTTCTGACTTATTTTGCTTAGCATGATCCCCTCCAGTTCTATGCAGATGTTGCAAAGGATGCAATTTTGTCTTTTGCAGAGCTGCATAGAATTCCAGTAAGTAGACAGATCACAGCTTCTTATCTAGTCAGCTGTTGATGGGCATTTAGGCTGTTTCCAGTTCTTGGCTATTGTGAACTTTCCTGCTATAGACATAGGGGTGCAGATATTTTTCCTGTTTAGAGAGTTTGTACTCCCTGCATATATGCCTAGAAGTGGGATTTCTGAATCAAATGATAGATCCATCATTAATTTTTTTGAGGAATCTCCACACTGTTTTGCAAAGAGGTTGTACTAATTTACTTTCCAACTGACATTGACGGAAGGTTCCTTCTTCTCCACACCTTCCTCCAACACTTACTATTTACAGTCTTTTGGAAATAGGACCCCCTTCTCAATGGTATGAGGTGGTATCTCACTGAGGTTTGTGTTTGCATTTCTCTGATGATGAGTGATGTTGAACATCTTTTTGTGTGTCAGTAGGCCATCTCTTTGTCTTCTTTGAATAGTTGTCTGTCAGTTATTCTGTCCATTTTTTGAGTAGGTTGTTTACTTTTTTTGTTGAGATCTATGAATTCTTTGTATATTTTGGAGATTAAGCTTTTATCTGATGCATGGTGTGTGAATGTTTTCTCAAATTCAGTGGGTTGCCTTTTATTTTAGTGGTAGTTTCTTTTGCTGTCTAGGAGCTTTTTAGTTTGATATTGTCCCAATTACTTAGTTTTACTTTGGATGCTTTCTCTGTAGCTGTTCTTTCCCCAAAAGATTTCTTTGATATTAAAGTCATGGGGTATTTCCCCCACATTTTCTTCCAAGTATTTTATGCCTTCAGATCTTATATCCAGGTATTTGATCTATTTTTGAGTTAACTGTTGTGTATGATGCTAATGAATAGTCTAGTTTCATTTTTTTTTTGCAGATATCTGTCCAATTTTATTAAATAGACTCTTCTTCCATTGTATGCTCTTTGCTCCTTTGTTGAAGATTAACTGTCCATATAGATGTGACTTTATTTCTGGGCTCTCAGTTTTATTCCAACGATCTGTGTGTGTGTTTTTGTTCCAGTACCATACTCTTTTGATGATGATTGCTTTGTTGTATAGTTTGAAGCCAGGAAGTGTGATTCCTCCGCTATTTTCTTTTTCTCCTTCAGGATAGCTTTGACTATTTGAGGTTATAGAGTAGTGTGAAAACATGGCCCATACCCAATCTTGAGTCAGCTCAGGGACTGGCCAATGTGAGCATGGACTTGAATGGAACAGATGGACTTTCTGAGATGATAACTGCCTCCTCTTGCATTAACTGTACCCCAAATGTCCTACCCTATAATGTTGCTGTGCTTGTCTACTTGACTGTTCTTTGTTCTTGCCCACTTGGCTATTCCTGCCCACTCACTGCCATTCCTTTGCTGATACCCACTATGAAAGAGCCCTTCTCCCCGCTGATGGTGTGATTACTTTCTGGTAACATACCTGACCCAACTGCCATTGCGATATAAAAGCATGTCTGGCCAGCATGGGGGAGGCAGAGATACCCCAAACCACCACCACTGGGAACCCCTGTTGTGAGCACAATAAAGGCCATGTCCTTGCTGCCTGTGTCTTATCATGATCTCCTTGAAATATGTACTAGGAAGGGCATTTCTCTGCCAGAACTTGAATACCTGCATAACAGAGGTCTTTTGCAATTCCAAACAAACTTCAGTATTGTTCCGTCAGTTTCTTTGAAAAATACCTCTGGAAATTTGGTGGGAATTGCATTAAATCAGTATATTACTTTGGGTAGGATTAGCATTTTAATTAAGTTATTTCTTCCAATCCAGGAGCATGGACTATTCTTCCATCTATTTCTATTGCTAAAGTCTTAAGAGTTTTTATTGTAGAGGTCTTTCACCTCTTTGGCTAGATTTATTCCCAGGTATTTAATCGTTTTTTGGTGCTATTAAGTATAGGATTTCTTTATTAATTTGTTTTCCTCTACTTCATTCTTTGTTTATAAGAATGCTACTGATTTTTGAGTGTTGAATTTATATCTTGCCACTTTGTTATACCATTGATTGTTTCTAGCAGATTTTTGGTGGAGTCTTTAGGATTTTCCACGTATAATATGTCATTTGCAAATAATGATTATTTCTTCTTTTCCAAATTTGTTTCCTTTAATTTTTTCCCCCTTATTTCTCTGGCCAAGATTTCTAGGACTACGTTGAATAATCATGGTGAGAGAGGGCAGCCTTGTCTTGTTCCGGATTTTAAGGGAAATGCTTTCCATTTTTCACCATTGAATATTATGTTGGCTATAGATTTGTTGTATAAGGCTTTTATTATATGAGGCATGTTCCTTCTAGTCCTATTTGGTGAGGTTTTTCTTTTTTATCATGAATGGATTTTGGATCTTGGCAAACGTTTTGGTATGATCATATGATTCTTGGTATCTATTGGTATGATCCTAGGATTTTTTATTTTCTCTTTGTTGGTATGGTGTATTGCATTGATTGGTTCATGTATGTTGAACCATCCTTGCATTCCTAGAATGAATCTAACTCGATCATGATGTATTGTTATTATTATTTTTAATGTGCTGTTGATTTTGGTTTGCCAGGATTTTTATACTTATATTCGTCAGTGATATTGATCTATAGTTTTCTTTTTTGGTGCTGCCTTTGTCTGATCTGGGGATCAGGGTAATATTGGCCTCATAGAATGGATATAGGAGTTTTTCCTCTTCAATTTTGTTGAAGAGTTTAAGGAGGTTGTATATTAGGTCCTATCTGAATGTTTAATAGAATTCAATAGTGAAACCATCTGAACCTGGGCTCTTTTTTAAAATTTTTAATTACTTTTTCAATTTCTGGGCTTACGATTGGTCTGTTCAAGATGTCTCTGTCTTCCTGGTTCAGTTTGGGGAGGTTATAGGATTCTAAGAATCTGTCCATTTCTTTGTGAATTTGTTGGTGCATAATTGTTCATAATATCTCATGATCCTTTGTATTTCTATGCTATCAGTTGTAATCTCACCTCTTTCATTTCTGATTCTTGTTATTAAGGTTTTCTTTCTGTTTTTTTGTGAGTCTAGCTACTGGTCTATCAATTTTCTTTATTTTTTTCAAAGAACTAGCTCTTGGTTTATTGATCCTTTGGATGGTCCCTTTTTTTTTTCAATTTTATTTATTTCTGTTCTAGCATTTATTATTTCCTTTCGTCTGTTGATGTTTGGTTTTGGTTGTTCTTACCTTTGTAGTTCCCTCAGGTGTGAGTTTAGGGATTTAAATTTGTGCACTTGTATGACTATATAATTTCCTCTCAAAACTTCTTTTGCTGCACCACACATTTTCTGGTAGCTCATCTCTTCATTTTCATTTGTTTCCAGGTAAGTCTTAATTTCATCTATGATCCCTGAGCTGTTCAGAAGCATGCTATTCAATCTCCACATCTTTGTGGTTTGGCAGTTTTATTCTTCTGGTTCATTTTTTATTTCACCCCTTATGCTCAGAGAAGATGCTTTATATAGTCAATCTTGCTAAATTTTCTGAGACTTGTTTTGTGTTCTAAGACATGTTCTGTCCTTGAGAATGTCCCATGAATGCTTGAGAAGAATGTATATATATATATATATATATTTTTTTTTTTTAAATTAATTAATTAATTTTTTTGTATAGAACACCCTGTGTATGTTTTTTAGGTTCATGTGATCTATGACTTCATTTAGAGTCCTTATTTCATTGTTGATTTTCTGCCTAAGTGATCTAGATATTGATTATAAGTGAAATATTGAACTCTTTGTTAGGTTTTCCCATTCAATGTCAGTGGAGTTCTTCTCCATTGGTCCTGGCATCTTTCTCTCTTAGGGTCCTTTGTGCTTTTTTGGGTGATTTTGATTTTGACATGGCTTTCTTCTCTGTCTTAGATTTAGCACTGTGGTTTTCTTTCTTTTGCATGTTAGATTTCTTCCTGAGTAGTGATGTTGGGTCCTGGGGTGGTCAGTATATCCACTTGGGTTCTGTGGGAGTGGGACCTGTTCCCCTTTCTGGAATGCTGTCTTATGGTGGGCCGCAAACGCTTTTTCAGTGGTGTCCAATGGCTTTGATGGGGATGGTGGGCAGTTCTTCTCTTTCACACTGCTTATAGGGAGCTCTCCAATCCAAGGACCAAGTAAACAAGCAGACCCTGTGATTTCTGTGGAACCTATAGCTCTCCAGTACAGGATGCAAGGGGCTCCCAGGTAGGTCTTCTTGCATACCCGTGCACAGTTACTGTCATTTCTTTGGGTGATAGGGCCTGTTCTTGCGTTCCCTGGCTTGTTGGCCAGGAATCAAGATTCCCTTTGGCTGCTGTGTGTTCTTTTAAAGACTGGGTGTAGGGGTGGGTCTCCATGTCCACTCTTCTCCAGTGCTTGGAGTACCCCAACCAGGTCCCCCATGCTCTACTAAGCACAGGTTTTTAAATGTTCTCTGATCCCACTATCATGGCTTCTAGACAAAACTCCTGAAGACCAGTCTGTATAACCGGTCACTTGTAGTAATATTAAACATAGAAAAAATTGTCATAATTTCTGTTAATACAAATATTTATTAAATGGTATAGTACAAGAGAGAATATAGAGTATAAAGCATAAAAATGAAGAAGTCCAATTTAGGGAAAATTTATTGAAGAATCACAGTGTGCCAGGAAATTCACTTTGTTCTTCATCATGTATCTTTATAAAGTATGTGTATGTGTGTGTCAGAGAAGAGGAGACAGAGAGAGAGAGATTGATTTGAGTGTCACAAAAAGCCATTTATGAGTTTGAGGGGAAACATAAGGGAGGTAATTGTGTATAAAAAAAAAAAAGGCATTTTTTTTCTGATTTTCCAAAGGGTCTAATCCTTGAATAATGTTCTCAAGGACAAGGCACAAATTTGGCTTTGAAATAATTGTCCTATTTCCTAGAGTCAGGGGCTTGGCTTTTAGAGTCAAACACACTAATCTAAAACAGCTTTCAAGAAGATTTTGTTCTGTCTCAAGTCTACCACAGTGACTTAACCATAGTATGCCCTCAAGTAGAGTTTGTATAATGGATAAATACAGGATTTTATATTGAAAGTTGTCCATAGCAGGCAGTACCTGTACTTCTTTTTCTACTGACGGTGAGGAGGGATTTGTCTGAATTGCAATAGGAGAAATCCGTTAGAATTCCTAGCTGCAAGCAGAAGAAATATTGGTAAGAACTTCAAGAGGGTTAATGAAGTCCTTTCTGGAGTCCTTCACAACAGCAGAAAAGTTAAGCATAACCTCACATAGAGAAAGGGGTAGGACCTTGATGCTCTGCTACTTACTCCTCTCCAGTACCTTTTATTTACTGCTTGTTGGGAGACACAGCTACAGGCAGAATTGTACTACCTCTCCCCTTGCCCCCACCTCCCCGAGTGAGGGGATATTTGTATTATAATCAAGCCACTTTTTGAAGACAAAGGAATCACTCAGCTCATGTTGTCTGAGCTATGCTAGAATAGAAAGGAGGTCCAGATCAGGTAGGAATTAGTTCAACTAAGAGTGAAAGAAAACCCTAAAATAGCAGAAACAGAACAAACGTTTTATAAATCTAGATGTAGAATTCAGTTCATGATGTCAGAAATCACCATTCTCATCTTGTAGCTTCTACTTTATGATCTAAGATGGCTGCCAAGATGACTCTAGTCATCATATCTACATTCTAGCCAAGAGCAAAGAAAAGGTTAAGAGGGATATGTCTCATTCTATAAGAATTCTTTCAGAAGTTGCAGAAGACACTTTTACTTAAATTTCATTGGCTAGAACTTATACTCACACACCATAGCTTTAGGGTGGCTAAGTAATGTGATCTCTGTCTTGGGCACTCAAGTATCAGCTAAGCATTAGGGATTCTATTAAAAGAAAGTAGAGGAAATGTGTAGTAGTGGATAACTTGTAGTCACTGATTTAGAAGTAAAATGTGTATTAGAGACCTTTAATAGCCAGACTTGTCACCTGGCCATGTAGATATTATTTTCTTCTCTGTCCACAATTAGATTCCCATTCGAAAGCAGACGCCATTGGGAATCAATCTATACTCCCCTTTGTTCTTCTTTTTTCTTTAAACAGCTTAATTTGATTTTGAAATCTTATAATAGGAAATTTTAGGCAGATCCTGAAGGCATTCACGAGGACTTGGAATCAGCCTGGGTTTACTGGAGTGGAACAATGTTTTCTAATGGAAAAATGTACTCCAAGGCACTAGATTTGGTTGGGGACCTGAGATTCTGTGTTTCTAACAAGCTGCCGAGTGATATGATACTGCTGGTACATAGGCCATGTTTTTAATGCAAGTGTTAGAGAAGGTTCTTTGTGTCTATCCAAGTCCCAGATTTTGGTATTCAGGTGGAGCTGGGGTGGTGTTGGTCAGAGTGGATATGTCGGTGACTCTTCATAGGTATGCCCTGGAGGAGCTTATTAACATATAGACTTTTAAGACCCCAGCTCTTACATTTGATATAATAGGTGACAGATGTCTGATCGTTTTTTTTTTTTAAAGAAAAGGTACAGGCAGGAATGAAGACAAGTATGCAGGCAGGAAGAGAGAGGAGGAAGCAGCATTCCATTTACTTTATTTAGTTGCTCATCTTGGCTGTTCCTCTGGTTCCTAATCCCGACCTGGGGACCTTGAGATGTGGACCATGCCTCCACGAACTAAACTGCATGGCCAGCAAGGCATGCCTGGACATCTGATTTTTATAACAGACACTCTGGGTGATTTCTGAGAATGGTGGTCTGGGAGTCACATTTTGAGAAATATTGGCATCAGGTACCTCGGCAGTCTGTGTGGGTGAGGATCTTGATCTCTTGAATCAGAAGCCTGTAAAACCTTGACATTCTGGGATTTCTGGTTTCAAATCATCTAGCTTTTGTGCCCTGGTGGGTTAGGGATTAAGCCTGTACCTGGGGAGCAGTCCATAAACATCCAAGGACATGGGTTCAAGGCCTGGGGCCTGGGCAGGGCAGGGGAACAACTAAAATGAACAACTAACTAAATAAAAAGTTCTTCCTCCTCTCGTTTCCTTCCTGCCTGTCTTCACGCCTGTTTGCTTCCTTCCTCTCTAAAAAAAATTGTCTAGCTTAATTCATTAGAGGAGAGATATCTTCCTAATGTTTATGGTCTAGGGGAAGTTCATCAAAGGTACATTCGTCTCCCTGTCATGTATGGGCTAAGGGCTTTGTTCTCTCAGGAAATTTAAAGATTCCTTCATTGACTTGGGCTGCCATAACAAAATACCATAGACTAATGGCTTAAGCAACGTTTGTTTCTCAGTGTTCCGGAGAGTGGAATTATCATGGTCTCCTCAGGACTCTTCATTCTTGTGTATGGCCACCTTATGGCTGTGAGGAAAGTGGAGAGAGAGGGAATTCAGATCTTATGCTCTATTTAAGAGGACACTGTTTCAGCATGAATCCCACCCTCATGACCTCATCTAAACTAATTTCATTCTAAAGGCTCCACCTCCAAATATCATCACATTGGGGTCTTCAACATGAATTTTTTGGGGGACACAAACATGGAGTTTATGAAGGGGGATACTCTGTCTCACTGAGAATGGTGCTGACAGATTATCCAGAGGTTGGAAGTGGGTAGAGACAGATGTGGAGGATGAGGTCAGGAAAGGGAGGAACAAGGAGAGGAGAGAATAAATGACTCCCTCCTGGAATCTTCTATTTGTAGACTCTGTGCCCGCCCATGTGTCAGTATTATTTCTTACAAGACTCACTACTCTTCCAAGAGGCAGTGGGGACTATAATTTTTTGTACATATTAAATATTTACTTCAAAAAAGAGTTGAAAGAAAGGAAAGACTTTTGTATTCACAGGGCACTGGGTGTCATTTTGCTTCTTCACCTTCCTACCATTCTCATTGCCTGGAAGTTGTTCTTTCCTCCTTCCCTCTATTGCCTCCTTCCATTCCAACTCCTCTTTCCCACTTCATCTTTTAATCACCTCCTTTCTGAAGTCACGTGCTCTGTAGACATTTCTGCCACCCCTCGCAGGAGTCCCAGACCATAGCCCCTTCCAAGGACTCAATCCTCCATTCACATGGTCTATTTCTGCAATCAGACTGGGGACTCATTGCATGAAGCGCATATTTTTATTTCCTGTATTTTTGATCCTTTGACATCTGGGCCTTATTGACACTAGGCAAGACTGCCCCTCTTAGGCTTAGCCAGTTTCTAGAGATTGCAAATGACAATTCCTAGAGGTAGTTTGCATCTTTTATATGTAAAGCAGTCTGTCCTGAGCCCACACACAGCCCCCGCCTTTATGGAGCTACACATTGCCAGCTACCATCTGCCTGTCTTTACCACCTCAGGTCCCAGTTTGAAAAATAGGGGCAGCTTTATACACACAGCCTGCGGGAACCTTGCAAACTAGCCAGCCCTAAGCCTACCTGTCTGGTTCCTTCCTGTAGAAACCACAATAAAAACTCTTGTTTACATTCTCGCCCTCCATCTACCTCCTGACTGAACCCGGCGTTCTCCCATGTGGTCCCTTTGGCCAGGCATGCCCCCTCCTTTGGGGCTTGGTGAGTATAGAAACCATCTTTTCTTTTGATTGTACCATCTATAATTTCTTACTTAAGAACACACACACACATACACACACACACACTCTCTTTCTCTCTCTCTCTCTCTCTCTCTTAAACAGTAACAGGACCTCATGTAATGCTGCCTGTAAAACAGGACTGGAACACTATCGACATACAACTTTGAACATGGGTGTGTTTTTCCTACTTTTCTCATTCTGCAGTTCTAATTTTTTTTATTAAAGTAGCATTACAGTATAACATTACATAAGTTTCATATGTATGTCATTATATCTCAACATCTGATATGCTACATTAAGTTCATCATTAAAGGTCTAATTCTATCCTTTACTATGCAATTAACCCCTTCTGCCTGATTTATCCTTCTCCTTTATTCCTTCCCTTCTGCTAATTGGTGTTATATATCTAAAATTTTATTTTTATTTGTTGTCGTTTATTTGCTTGGTCAAACTATTTTCAATTTCAGCTGTCTCCTGATGGTTTCATCTCACCATACCTGAGAAATAATAAAACCTACATTGTCTTTATTTTTAATATTTTATTTTTTAATGAATGTTTTGCTAGTTTACAATGCCATTTGCGTTTCAAGAGAATCACACCCACATCAATACGTGTCTTCTGCCATAACCAGTGCCATCGTTCAAGTGTCCGTCATCATTGTCATTTTCACTCCTACAATCCAAGACACCCACACCCACCCCAGGCCCCCACACTGGCAAACACGGTATTGATTTCAGCGTCTGAAAGAATTTTGCTGTTAAAACCTACGTTGAAAACAATCAAGCCAAATTCCATATGCTACAAATCCAGAACACTGACTGATCAACAAAGCACCCTCATTTGGTTGCATTTCCTGTGGATTCAGTAGCTCCAGCCTCTGTTTACTGGCAATGAACTTATTTAGCTCCTCAGAAGAGCATGGCACCATGACCCGAGAGGCTTGGTTTCTCCCTGCTCTCAGTAGCGTGGCTGAGAGATGGCTCAGCAGGTCTGTAGCAGTTCCATTGTAGACTGGGCTCCTGCTGGCCCCTGAGTGCCAAGACTTCCCTTGCTAAGGAGGCCACTTCCTTAAGACAAGAGCATTCAATGCTCTGGTCACCCAGATATTTCTTATTCTTTGTCCTTGCAAATGATTGCCGTTTGATGGTGGTAGGCTCTGCTCTAGCTGAACAGTGATGTATGTATGCTTGTGTATTCTGCATGTAATTATGTTTGGCATCTTAGAATAACATTCTGGCAAGTGAGAGGCTGCTACTTTAGGGGGTAGTCAATTATTAAAGACAGCGAGGCCTCAACCATACCTCCTGTCTGGCCCTTAAACTCCAGGAGGCAATAGTCCTCTGCCTTAAGCATCTAAACATCAGGTGACAGGCAGTCAGGCACCTTCCTGATAGTCCAAAGCCTACAAAATTGATTTAAACTAGCCAATCTTAAATTGATTACCCTACCCTGCCTTGCTTTTCCAAAGGAAAGCCCTGCGAAGGTGTGGTCGAAGGGCTCCCTTCCTTCTGCCTTCTGCTTCCTGATGACATGATGCTTTTCTGTGCAGCCCTGTGTGGTGTGACATACCTCCTATCTCTAGAACCTGTGAGAGTGATGCATTCTGTCTCTTTGAGTCTCATCAGAGGGTCCTCATTTATCTCCTCTTGTGACCATGCCTGACGGACCATCTCATAAAGGAGTGAAAAACAGCTGACCATGGGGCTTGTGGCTCACATACGTCTAGTCAGACTCTTGGGATAATTAGAGTTTTCGGGACTGTCCTCTCTGCTTCCTCACTGCTTGTTATTCTCCCCACCTTTTATAAACCCTATTTTCTGTCTGTACCATGCAACCCAAGAGATGTGTGATTTTGACCCTTTAGTAAAACAGTTCGCAAACTTTGGTTATTAGCTACACCTGCATTCAAGGATAAAGTGACTTCAGTGGTGACAGGAAGTTAATTTACCTCTGATAGATTGTGGACTAATAACAAATGGTAAAACCATTGCTTTCTTTCCACCTAATAAACATTCCATGAATAATTGAAGCTTATTGAATTAGATAGGCCACAAAGGCTTCTTCCTTTGCTGGGAATATAGCCAGAGTTGTACTTTAAAACACATGTGCACGTGTGCTCACGCTGAACAAATCCGCTGGCAGAAAGAAAGGAGTGGAGGAGTTAGAAGGGCAGAGAAGAGAGGACGCAGCATCAGAGGAATTTGCTACATAACCGCTTCACTGGACCATAGAAAAGGAGTGGTGCTATACCCAGGGAGAGATGATGCTTTTGGCTTTATACAACCTGTTCTATTTTTTTTGTCATTCAGCCTAAAGAAATGAATAAGACAGGAACGAAGGGAAATTTGGTCTAAGTCCAGGGCCTGATATCTGGGTGTAATGGTGTTGTCTTTGTCCATGTCCTCTGAATGCCACCAGGAGTGGCTTCTCCCACCTCTGGAAGAAGCAGAATTAATTTCCATGTGGGCTAGAACAGCTGGGATGGAAGATAAGGTGTAAGGCTTTCTGTGTTTCTGTTTTTTTTTTTTTTTTTTTGGCTCAGCGACATGTGCCTTTTCAATCAGTTCTACTGGATTGGAGATTCCAGAGGTAGGAGTTACTATCCCCTCTGCTCCCCACCCTTAGAGACAAACTATGTGGGCAGACAGAACCATGTTTGTGTTCTGCTTCCTCACAGGGAGAAGAGGAGCATCTTAGAGGCTGTTCTGTGGGGTGGAGAAGAGGGAGGGCTCTGGACAAAGACTACCTGGGGACAAATCCCATCCATGCAGTGACCCCCAAGTCCTTGCTAATTAGAGTTTTCAGTGCTGAGGATGGAGTGGTAACAAACAAACTTTGTAATGGAAAAGACAATGTAAGAACAGGTTAAGAGAAAACAAAAGAATAGCAAATTATAATGAAGAACTACAAAGGAAACACAGGGATAAAGAGAGAGAAGGCAGGAAGGCGGAAAAGAGACTAAGTCAGATATAGTTCCTCCATCAGGGGACTTTTGTCCTAGTGGGAGGACACAGAAGTGGACACACACACACACACACACACACACACACACACACACACACCCCCCATTAGAAGAGTTAGGAAGGAAGTAAAGGAGGGCTTGAGAGAGGGAAAGCAAGGCAGGGGCTATAGGTGGATAGTCCCCTGTAGGGGTGTAGGGGAAGGAGGGTGGCCTCTAAGAAGGTGACTACTGAGCTGGTAAAGGATGAGAAGGCTCTCGCCCTTTAGCTGTGGGAGAAGAGCCCTCTGACGGGGCAGTGGGCAGCTGATTCCAGGCCTGGTCGAGAGGAAGCGCTTGGAGCAGGGGAGGAAGCGGAGAAGCCCGGTGGTTGGAGAATGTGAAACAGGGTCTCTGAGTGTGAGAAGAAGGCAGGACCTTGACTTTCCCGGTAGAGGCTTCTTCACTTGTGGCTCTGGCAGGGATTTTACATTGTCTTCTAAGTGTAAAAGAAGGTATTTCAGGCAGGGAGGATATATAATCGGTTTATCTTTTTGAGAAGTTCATGTTATTCATGAACTCGTTATTCTTTTTTTTTTTTTTTAAGAGAAAGGAAGCCGGCAAGAATGAAGGCAAGTAGGCAGGCAGGCAGGCAGGATGGAAGGGAGAGGAGGGAGAGCTTTATTCATTTATTTAGTTGTTCCTTTTGGTGTGAATCCACATCCTTGGGCTTTACAGGGATTGCGTAGGCCGCAGACTTAGCACGTGAGTAATAGGGCACACTTAGTCATTTTGTTTCTTAACCCCTACAATGCAAATACTGATAGAAACTTGTGTCAGGGTTAAATCAGATCTGAATATGAAGCCCTTAGCCCAGTGTATAGCACTTAGCCAGTTCCTCTGAGGAACTTGGGACTGGTAAATAGACCTTATCTCTCTACCACCTCCTATCTGCTTATCTCAGTCATATTTACATATAAATGGACTAAAGCTAGAGGTAGAATTAAGATGTTTATCAGAATACGAATTTGGATCTAGTCTAGCAGACAAATGGGCAGTCAGTTTCCACATTCCCAGAGCGTTCCTGATCACTGTAATTTCTATCTAGGAGCTATGAAATGCCTACCATGGTCATAATAAAAGAGGCATGTGACAACTTTAAGCCAATCTCTTCTGGCTTTCTGATGAACCCTTAGTGTTTGATGTGTCGTGTGTCTACTTTTTTTTTTTTTAACCTCCATTCCATTGTCTACCCTGCTCTCTGCCCTGGGGGCTGATTTTCTGGACCACTCCCTGGGGCGGATGGTGTGACCAAGGCAGGAGACTGGGGGGCAGACAAGCAAAAGAGTCAGGATGTTTATTCCTTCTCCTCACCCCCTTTCCAGTTGCCTGAAAGCAGACACTTTCTCTACCAAAGGCCACGGCTCATTTTGGGGTGGCTCCTTTCTATACCAAGGTTTCTTTGGGTTCAGGTGGCACCTCTTTCCTCTTCAGTGTTCAGACCCAGCGCTCCTGGAAATTCCCTGTGGTTGCAGCCCCAAGGCACTGCTGCTTTCTCTTAACCCTGCCCACACCGGATGAATATTCTTATTTATTTATTTATTTATTTTTAATGGAAGGTGCAGGCAGAAATGAAGATGAGCAGGCAGGCAGGCAGGAAGAGAGAAGAGGAAGAAGCACTTTTATTTATTTTTTCTGGCCCCAGATCCTAAACCAGGAGCCTTGGGATGTATGTGGACTGTACTGAGGTGGACTAAATGGCTAGGCTACCAGCGCGCACCAGTACACAGTCTCTTGAATGAAGTTCTCTTTAATCACCCAGAAAAAGGCAAATGTTTCCTGCTGAGACCCTACTTACATACCCTCTAAGATCAAATGTTTTCAAAATGCTCCCTTGTTGTAGATTACTAGTCAGTTAAACATAGGTATATTTAAGTATATATCTCATTTCAGTGATTCTAAGATGGACCCTACCTCTAGCCCTAATACACACACACACTTCACCATCTCTAAAATCACGATGAACCTTGCAGATGGTGTTTCAGTCTTGCTGCCAGTGAAACAGATGTTGGTGTCTCCCTGTGCATGTGTGACTTTGGTCACGGTCACAGAGTCCTCATATATAATGGAGTTACGTTGTTGTCAGTTCTACTCCATTGTTTAAAACATTTTCACAGAGTTTATACTATGATTTTCTCTAGAATGAAGTAATTGTGTTCTTAGTCATGAAATAGAGCATCAAAGCATACTTTTGACCTCAGTAAAGCAAATATCCATCCTGGCAGAATGGAGACAATTCCACATTTTTCAAGTGCTTTATGGGACTTAAGAAAGGAAGATGTTACAAGTAGTTGGAGCCGTGTTCCGTGTGTGACTGAGGTGTGTGTGGAAGGATTGCCTACAGGATGACAAATGCTGTAACTAAAGGCACTAGGAGTTATTAAATCCCTTGGAATAAATCAAAGACATTTTAAAGAAGCAAGGAGTTGGTGTCAGGGATTATCGGTGATTTTTCTTTTGCAGAGGTAAAATAATGGCGTGTCTTACAAATTGTTGGCTTCTTGGATTCCATGAAATATGGCATTTCCTAGAATGCTATTTCCTGATCTCTAGCCTGTTTATTGATTCCAGCTTCACCCCTCTTGCAAACTCACAGAGAAACAAATAAAAGCATAACATTCACCTCTAGATTGGTGGAGGCCGTGGTTCTCAACTCTTCCCTTCCCAAACCCTGATTCCACAAACTACAAAAGTCCTGATTTTGGCTAGAGGAGTTTTCAAGCCTCCAGAGAGTCCAAGGTTTCCCTGAAGTAGCCTCGAGTAGAGTGGAGAAGTGATTGCTGGACGGGGGACAGTTCTCCTGAGTTTGGGCAGTTGGATATTTTATCTCCACATGTTGATGAAATACTGAGACTAGGCCTTAAAGAAGGATTCCAGATAGAAATCAGAGTGCGATGAAATAGAATTCAATGAGGTTTGGACATATGACCCATGGTATGGCCACTGTTTTCCTTTCAGCCCGCAGTGGTCGAGGCCATCTGTGTCTCATGCCTTGCTGGGCAAACTGGTCAGGGGATTCCCAACAAGGCTGTTCCTCTGAGTTAGATTACAGACTCAGAGCCCTTGATTTAGAAGCATTGAAGCTACTGACACACACCTATTCCCCCAAAAAGAAAAGATATATGATCTTTTTGTGAGCTATACGATCTCTTTCAAATATGATCTTCCCAGGGTTCATGTGCTGATGGCTAAGTGGCTTGGATGTGGGCTGCATTTGTGTAGATGTCTTTAGAACTCTGTCCTCAAAGTTGAGAAAAACCTTACATAAAATCTAGAAGTCTGTTAATGGGCCATATACATAAATAGAGGAGCAGAATTAGAGATGGAGAAGCTACTGGGCATAGATTTTATTCTGGATATAGCTCAGGCTCTGTCAGGTGTTCTTCTTTTGTCACCTGGCTCCTACTGCTTCTCTTCCCTTCTATTTTCTCCTTCCCCCCAGCCTGGCTCTGCTCTGAAAAGCTGACCTGTGTGGGTCACATGTAAGATCTCCTTGTCTTCTGGTTTCTAGTTGAGTCTCAAGGAGAAGTCCCAGAAGATTAGCGGAGGGAGGTCAGTGAGGCCCAGCTTTCCTTCCTCTGGCCCTGTGCTGCTGGCCTGCCTGGATTGCTGGATCCATCCTTGGAATCATGACTCTTCTTTTTAAAATTGATGTTATTGAAGGAATATTACATTTTAACATTAACTTGTTTTGAGGTGTACATAAGAGCAAATTTACGTGTATATGTAACTCAGTAGGTGTACCACTTTTTCATTTTTTTCCTCTTCACTTTACAGTTAATCCCCTTACCCCCTTCCCCTTGCTCCTCCCCAATCTCTTCTGTACCCTTTGATTTCCCTCTCCCACCCCCACCACTGAGAGTCAATTGTTTGGATTAGTTCTCTCTCTTTTTTCTGAAGTCTAGTATTATTTAATTTATGTTTGTTTGTTTTCTGTCTCTACAGATCTCACATAAGCACCATTGCTCATACTAACTCGAGCCCTCAGAATTTTAATTATCTGCCTTATTTTCAGATATCTGATTTATGGTCTGAATTCTGCTTTACTTTGAGATCTTTCTATATTACAGCTAAATGTTTTACTTACAACGTTTTAATGTTTAAGGATACTCTGGTAAATTTGATTTTCAGAGCACCACAATGAAAAAAAAGAGCGCTGGATCAAGTGTTTGGATTCAAACGTTGGTTGGACACTTATGAATAGGTTCTTTCAGCACACTCAGAATCTCAGGTTTCTAGTATAAAGCAGGATTAGTAGTCACTTTTTCGTAGGTTTCAATGGATCAACAAAATTACATATTTGAAAGAGCCTGACACACAATAAATGCTCAGTAAATATTGGTGTGCTCTTATAAGGCAAAGGCCATAAAAGTGATATAGCTTCTTCTAATGAGGTATATGTGAACCTTTCAGATGCCAGTTTAGAAATGTCTTCATGCAACAAGAATTATTTGAGAGGCTTAAGAGAGCTGTTTAGTCAGAGTCGAGGTTGGCTTCATGTGACATTCAGTTCCAGGTTAAAAATATGAATTTCTTAGATTGTTTAAAACTGTTTCTGGCTTATGCTTTTCTCTCTGACATCTCAAGTTTTCCTATCCACAGACAGGGCCATCTTGTGAGGAGACATTCCTCTTTGTCATCAAATGTTCGTGTGGATTCCTTTTAGATTAAAGAAATCAGAACAGGGCTCTTTCTTCTTATCCTCATTTATATATACATACATACATACATCAACATGTGTGCATATATATACTCAGATGTCTACATATGGAATTCATCTTCTCTATTAATGCAGAATATTGGGGAGGAGATGTTTAGACTGATGTGCTGTCCTTATGCCAAGCTGTTGGGTTGTCCGCAGTGGACATTCAAGGTCTGAGATTCAACAACAAAATCCCTCACTGAGTTGGCATGAGGGTCTCTTATCATCGGGTGAGATTGCTGTGGATGGTCATGTCCAAATGGACTCTCATTTGTAGGCTGCAGGCTCTTAACTCTTCTGGTCAGATTGAGGAGTAGGAAATGAAAGATGTTAGGAAGTAGAGAAGGGTTTGACTTGAAAGGGTGATCATCTGCTCTGCTTATACATGGTTCCTGATTCTCAGAACCAAATTTTTCCATCATTTGTGATCCTGGGAGTGAAAACATCCAAGGAAGACGGGTTCCAGCAACATTAAGGACATCTTCTATTTTGTAATGCTTTGTGCTCTGGAAAGTAGCGTCGCCTCTATATAATCTCATTTGACCTTTACGTAAACTCGGTGAGGTGGTTTGGGAGATATTATTTTCTTCGTTTTATAGCTGTGAAATCCAAGAAGATATTTGAGTGTCTCGCCATGATCTCATAGCAGTAAGTGATGGAGCTCAGGCCTCCTGGGTCCTGCTCAAGTATGTTTTTTTATATTGCACAACATTATCTTGACACTTCATATTCTTCTTAAAAAAATTAAGTGAAATTTGAATGATTATGTGTTCATGGTTCAAAATTTAAAAAGATAAAAAAGCAGAGAGTAGAAAACAAGTCTTTCTCCCTCTCTCACTCCATTAGCACTGAATTTACCCTTTCTGGATGTAGCTACTATTCCCTGGTTCTCATGTGTTCTTTTGGTGATATTCTGTACATTTATAATCATAGATGTATATCTTCCCCCTTCCTCAAAGTCTGTACAAATAAGGAGTAAGCAGTAAGAAACACCTCAGAGGAGAATGCCTGCAGGAGTTGGTAAATGATCTCACTGGGTGTTTTATGACAATTATAACTAACTCTGTGGCTTAGTTTTGGGAGACTACATATTATATTTTAGCATTTAGCATGCAAAGGACAGTTGCTTTGCACTTTTTATTTTTTTTAAAGGAAAGGTGCAGGCAGGAATGAAGGCAGGCAGAGGCAGGCAGGCAATAGGCATTTTTTTTTTCAGTTGTTCATCTTTGTTTCCGGGCCCCAGGATGTGAACCCAGGACCTTGGGATGTATGCAGACTGTGTCCAGCCCCTGCCCCATCAGGGTGAATCTGCTTTGCACTTTAGATCTTGAAAATAATTAAGGCAGACATTTTAAAGAAATTCTGGTGCACTTTGGTGAAATAATTGTCTCTGAAGGATGCAGGCCATGTACCTCTATGTTTGAGTCCTGGGTTTGGAGGAAATAACCAGTGTAAACAACTAAATGGAAACAAAACAAAGATGTTTCTTTCTCTTCTCTCTTCCTGTCTGCCTACTTGCCAGCATTCCTGCCTGTACCATTCCTTAAGAAAAAAAAGAATTCTTAATGTAAAATTTTTCTCAAGTGGTGGTAATACTAATAGTTAAATAATAATAGAAAAAAGTGATTATAAAGAAATTTAATAAGTTGATTATGATTCCAAGTACTTTTTGTAGATTAGTCTTAATCCTCACAGCAATACTATGATTTATGTACTATCCTTACCCATTTTTATAGCTGAGGAAACTGAGTCTCTGAAGGGTTAAGTAATTTTTAGCCCAAGGGCACATAAGTAGTAAATGTTGGAGTGAGATTCAAAGCCTGACCCCAAGGCTCACATTCTTAACCTTTTTATCAATGTGAAGAAAATTATTCTTGTAAGTTGAACAGCTCCTGGGAATGATTCCATCTAGGAAGCAGGAATATTTGGATAGCTCGTCCTTTTCACTTCTGGCTTTCCTCTGGTGTTAAAGTTGGCACTTAATCATGGTCTGCTGTTGCTTTTTATCTGGAGTCTTTCCCTTCTCCGGCCTAAGATTATGCCTGAAGATCAGGAATTTTCTTTCTGGTTCAAAAGGTCGTTTCCCATTTTCTTCCACAATTCCTAAAACAGGACTGTAAAATTTTCTCTCTTCTAAATATTTTCCACTGTTTTCTAGAACAAGGACTCATCAAGGTGGGATCTGAGAAACAGAAGTTGGAGAAGCCATCTAACATTACAGGAATCTGGGCCTTTGCATGCTGAGTCTCAGCACTAGCTCCTTCATAGAGCTGCAGTACTCTACATGTCACAACGCAGTGGCACTCCTGACCAGTGTATAGTGGATGGTTTTCAAACTGAGGTGAAGGACTAGGTGTTTATCCCCAATTCATCACAGGGATGCTAATAATCAGCTCACTCTACCTGAAAATCACCAGGTGAATTCTACACCTGAATTAATTGACACCTTGTTCAACGAGATACCCCTTTGATAGTGCACTCATATGTCTTGTCATTGTCAGATTGCTGTACAATCTTCTGAGTGCTAACTCTCTTTGCACACCAGTGGTATGAGGACAAACAGTGGTGTGAGGTCCACACTTGGAGCAGCTCTGTGTGTAGGATTCTTCGACATGGTTAGTTAAGTAAATGACTGCTATCACTGGCTACTTTATCAGGATAATTGGAGCTAGTATTTTTATCTTATTTTTTTTACAGCTTTTGATGAGAAGATGCTGTCATTTTTGTTGTCCCATTTTTGCCTTTTTTCTTGAGGGTGGAACTGGTTGTTGTGCCGCGGCACTGTGGGGGCTAGGAAGTTTCTCATACTTGTGTAGGTAATTGGAGTCCAAAGAACGAGTCAGGCACAGCCATGAGATATTGCTACAGTGTATGTTTGTATGAATATATATGTATATATGCATGTATGTGTTTATTTCATATTTCATTTCATATTTCATTAATCAACAATGCCATTAACAAAATCTGTTTTTGAAAGCACATACATATACATTCCTCTAGGTTATAATAAATTCTGGCACATTTAATGTTTTTTTTATTGTTTCATTATTTCTTTTGTTTATGTTGCTATATGCTTTTTAGGATATTGAGTTCACACCTCAGTCTGTGTGCATTTCCCCCTTCCCTTGTTTCTATCTCTCCCACACATAGCATAGCCTTTCATCCTGTAAATGTTGAGATTTGTCGGTTCATTTTTTCTGTTGCTTTATGTTTTAAATATGCTTGAAACTATCCTGTATTTCTTTTTCTTTCTGATGCTTAGCATGATCACTTATAGTTCCATCTAGGTTGCTGCAAAGGCATAATTTCATCTTTTTAGATAGCTGTATAGAATTGCATTGGAAAAAAATATGTACACACACAGAGATATTGTTTATTCAATCACTTGTTGATGGGCATTTAGATTGTTTCCATGTCTTAGCTATTGTGAATTGTGCTGCTATGAATAGGGGTGCGGATTTATTTTTTTCTGATTAGATTCTTTGTGTTCTCTGTGTATATGCCTGGAAGTGAGATTATGGGATTGAATGGTAGAGCTATCTTTATTTATTTATTTTTTTGAGGAATCTCCATATGTTTTCCAAACAGATTACACTAATTTACATTCCTACCAACAGTATAGGAGGGTTCCTTTGTCTTCACACCCACTTCAACACTGCTGTTTCTTGTCTTTTTGATGTAGGCCATTCTCATTGGTGTGAGGTGATATCTCACTGTGGTTTTCATTTGCTTTTCTCTGATGGTGAGTGATGTAAAACATATTTTCATGTGTGTGTAGTTCATCTGTGTGTTGTCTCTAGAAAGATGTCTATTCAACCCTTCTCTCAATTTTTTCAGTGAATGTTGTTAAGGTGTAAAATCTTTATATATTGTGGAGATTAGTCTCTTGTCTGATGTGTTATGCAAATATCTTCTCCCTGTCAATGGTTTGCCTTTTTGTTTTCTCAGTAGCTTTTTTCCCTAGTACAGAAACATTTTAGTTTGATGCAGTACCAATTGTTTAGCTTTACTTTAATTTCTTTGGCCACAGGTGTCACTTCCCTCAAAGATGTCCTTGAAGTTATTGTCGCCAAACATTTTTTCTGTTTTCCTCTATGTGTTTTATGGTTTCAGGCCTTACATCAAGGTCTTTGATCCATTTTGAATTAATTTTTGTGTATGATGCTCATAAGTAATTCATCTTCATTTTTTTTTGGGGGGGACCACAGGTGGCTGTCCAATTTTTTCTGCACCATTTGTTGAATAGACTTTCATGGCACCCCTCTAACAAAAATTTAACAGGGGTAAGCTACACCCAGGAGTTCTCAATGTTGGAGGGCAAGGCTTCTGTGGGGGCAATGTCCATGCACCCTCTAAGCGAAAGGATCTCTTTGACATCCCCCCCCACTTTTGTTATGTGCTTATTTTATCATTTCAGTAAAATATGAATGTGGAGCTATACCTTAGGGCCTTTGTCTTTTCAAGGATTAAACAGAAATGATTATTCTTAGAAGTGTAGACTGGAATGGGGCAAAAGTTACAGAAACTCATTTTGAATTAAATAGTTGAATGAAGGAAGTCACAATCATGGACCTAAAATGATGACATTCAAAATGGAGATGAGTCATTTTATGTCATAGAAATTATAGACGTAATTTATATCTGAAATTAGCAGGAAAGATAATCATGTTACGAAGAAGAAATGAAGTCTGTGTTGTGTGATTTCAGTATCCTAAATGATTATAACAATGTAAACAGGAAATAATAAAACCATTAAAAAGTTGCTCATGTATGTGTGCACAGTTTTCATTTTTGTATGATGCTATGCAAAAAAAAAAAAAAAAAAGTAAGATATAGGTGCCTGCTAGGGGAAAAGTCAACACACAGTGAAAAAAAGAAACCTGGGGATCAACACCATGAAGAGAGATGCCCAGTCACTGTTCACTCCAGAGCGGTGGAAGGTTCAGCCTGCCATGTACTTGTCATCCATCCCAAACCATCTCTTTGCCACACACACACACACACACACACACACACACATTTTTAAAGGAAAGATACTGGCAGGAATGAAGGCGAGCAGGCAGGCAGATGGGAGGGAAGAGGAAGAATCACTTTCATTCATTTTTATTTAGTTGTCCATTTTGGCTGCTTTTCCCAGCTCAGGACCTAAACCTGGGTCCTTGGGATGTATGTGGACTGTGCTTTGGCCAGAGGCAGTCGACCCAACCATGGCTCCAGTAGGGTGCACCGAGAAACTTTGATTGACATTCTGACATCTACTTTCTGGCCAATTAGACTCTAGGTTCAGAAAATTGGTTATTCTATTAGAGAACTGAAACCCCCCACTGAAGTTTTCTCTCCTAGTCAATGAAAACGTTTTCCTCAATACTGTCGATCATGTCTGAGCCTAATGAAGCCATCAGTGGAAGCCAGCGATCCTTTTTGCTCTGCAGCAAAGCAAGTCCTTGTGATATTTAATTGTAAGCCGGTACCACTGAGACAGAGCAAAAGAGTCTGCCTGCTCCTGAGAGTGTTGTCACACTTCATCTTGAACTCCCTTCCCATTGATAAGATTGAAGTAAAACTTCATGCAAATTAACAGGGAGACTGGCGCTGCTTTTGAAGGAAGGCCAAGGAAGGCTCTTTGGGAGCCTCCAAGGTCTGATCTGAGTACTGCCCAGATCAGATCACTTTTTTTGTAAAAGTGTTTGTAAAGTGTAGATACCAGAGTTAATCAGAATCTCCAGAGGTGGGATTGTCGCAACTAAGCATTTAACAACCACCCTGTGGAGTCTTAAGAAATAAAAATTTAATAACCTTTGCTTTAGAGGTGACACTCATTTTAGTTTAATATTTAGGCTCTACCTACATTTGACAAGGGGCTTCTCTAGACTCCATTATCCCAGTGTGCAAAACTGAAGGACTTTTTGTCAAAATAACGTGAGCAGCAATGAAAAAGGCCTATTCTCAGGCTGTCACTGTTGCTTGGCTCCCAGCTCTGGCTTCTCCACACTCACACGAGGCAGCTGCTCCGTGCGGGGCTGAGCTTTGGGGCTGTGGTGGCTGCCAGCCCCTTCTTGTGAAATATTGCTGGTAGGTTGCTGTCACTATGGAAATTCTGACTGGGAGCTCTGGTGCACTTGGGTTAGGGCCTGGCTCTGCTCTTTACCATCTGCGACCTGTGATACTTAAATTTTTAGATTCAATTCTTCATTTCTGAAATGGAGAGAGCATTTTATACTTCATAGGGCCATTTAAATGAGATAATCCAAAGTTAGACACATAATAAGCACTAAGTAAATTTTAACTGTCATGTATTAGCATTAAATATGGAACTACAGCATTTATCACAAAGAAATAATGCATGCATGCACACACACATACGCATGCACGCATGAAGATTAGGTCTCTCATCACCAGCATTGTCATTGCCAGCATCCCTGGAAACAGGTCATATTCTTGGGCTTCAACCTCAGTCCACTCTGAGGGCAGGGAAATTCTTGTCTCTTGTACATTGTCTGACTTGGCCAGAGCATCGTTCACAGACATATAAATCCACTAATTATCCATTTGCTTACTCAATATCTTTGGATCTGCCAAGGGCCCCTGTACTCTGTTCAAAGGTAAGTTTGTCATCTTTCCCTCTAAGTTGTCTTCTTTCTGGTTTTCCTTTTCAGTAAAGGGCACAAGGATCTCTCTAACTGAACAAACAAGAAACCTGGAAGTCATTCCTCACCCCTGGCAGTCTTACCTCTTAACCTCCTTACGAATCTGTCACTAAGGTCAGTAAATTACTTTACAATGATTTCTCCAACCCATTTGTTTCTCTCAGGTCCACTACCACCACCCTGACTCAAGCTGCAGCACTTACTTTTTTAGCTTGCTCTGCCTCAGTAGTCTATTAACTGCTTTGCCACATATGTCTTCTCTAAAATAGTCTCTCCATGTCAAGTAGAATAACTAAAACATAAATCTGGTTATACCACCATCTCTAGTAGTTTATTCTAGTATATTCTTCTTGACATTTATTTTATTTGACATTCTTGACAAGTACTTGACATTACATTGCAATTTTTTTTGCTTAATGTCTCACTTCCCCACTGAGAAGTAAGCTCCATGAGGGCAGGGATTTTGTTTTGTTCACTGTAGATAATGCCTGGCTCATGGTAGCCATTCAGTGAGCACGTGTTCAGTGGATGACCACATTCCCTTGCAGTGTCTTGCTCTCCGGATAAGGAACACATCTGTAAAATGGTTCACAAGGCCCTGTACACTCTGGCCCTTATAATCTATCTGGCTTTAGATCCTACTCTTCCCTTCACCCTTGAGCATTGGGGAAAAGTTAATTTACCTTTTCTTGAATAATCAGGTTGGCCCCTGCTCTGCACATGCTGCGTGCTCTGCCTGGAGTCCCCTTCTCACCTAGCCAATAACTGCTTCTCAATCTGCAGGGATGTCTGGACCAGCCTCTTCAGACTAGGCTAGGTTTCCTTCTTATGTGCTCCTACCCTGCAATTTTCTTGGTAACATTCATCACAGTGCAGTTAAATACCGAGTTAAGTGATTGTTAATAGCTCTTGTTCCAGTAGATCCGAAATGGGTAACCTGAGGTCATAGACTGCATCTGGGTCCACACCTGGTTTGTACAGCCTCCAGATCGAGCCCTATTCATTCACTTATGCATTACCTGTATCTACTTTCATGCTACAATGGCAGAGTATGTGACCTTAGGAACTGCAGAATCTAAGAGACTATGTGGCTCTTTTTAGAAAAGTTTTGCTGATCCTTCTCTAGGCTATTAACTATGAAGGCAGAAACCATACCTGTTATATTCATTAGAGCACATTATAAGTGTTCAATAAATATTAGCTAGATGAATGACTTCCAGTAGGCTGATATTCTCTTCTTATTACTTCTTAAGAAGGGACTAATAGTTTCCATTTCAGGTATATTCCCAGACTTTTGATTATTGGCTTATACCAGTATTTGAAAAGGTAAAATTATACTTCTCAGGCATTCATTATGATTAATATTCCTTAAATGAAATAAAATTGACTGGGATGCATTGTAGAGTGACTGGATGGGTCACTCTTATAAATGGGTATATAAGCAAAACTGTGAACATCATTGACTTCTGGAAATCATTCAAGATGTTAAAGTTGTTTTCTATTGTTTTTTTATTTATAATGGAAGCACCATATGATTTTAATAGAAATATTTTAGGTGAAGTAGAGTGAGTGAATGAAAGAAAAAGTAAAGAAGGAAATCTACTGTCTTAGTATTTACAATTTGATTCCATTCATTCTCACCCCACTCTCCTTGTTTTGGGATTCTGAGGTCCTCAGTATTAGCCCCAGACTGCAAAATCACCTATTATTGGAAAATAAATAACTATTAGCCAAATCCACAACAGCCCTTTGGGTCAATCTTATGATTTTTCTATCCTCCCCTTTTCCTTTATTCTCCCTTTCTTCCCCTCCTGCTCGCCCCTCTTTTCCCTCTCTCCCTCCCTTCCCCTCTCTCCCTCCCCATCTCCCTCACCTTCTCCCTCCCTCCTCTCAGAAAAAAATGGTACCTAGTAAGTTTTACTGGGTTGATTTTCCTGGGCTTAGTTAAAACAGTTCATATATATTTTAGCTTTCCTGCTTTTAGCTCCCTGCTAACTTTCTACCACCAGTTCAAACTTTCCTTTGCTCTCTAGGTTGAGTATCCAGTGTCACTACCTGGAGCGGACTAACTCAGTCTAATTACCTTAGTTGCAGATATAGAACCTAATAGGAAATCGCTTGAAGATCATATACTGAGCTATGAACAGTGCTTACTTATGAGTGGAGTGATTGTGAATTTAAAAAATTCCTGTCTGCCTTCTTTTGGGTCAAATGTTATATATACTTATAACAAGATTACCCTTGTTATAAAAAAAGTTATTTTGAATTAAAAATGTATAGCAACCCTTCATTTTCAATAATTGGAAACAATGGCATGCATTCTTGATACTTAATATTGAAATACCCATGACACCAAATAATTCAGAGATAGCATCACTTAACTATGATTAGGGGAGGAAAACTTTTCAGGCTCTCCAAAGGAGGTAAATCTTATTTTAATTAATTTATGTTATTTATTTTCATTGCTAGGTGTATAGCTCCAAGGAAAAGTTACCTTTTCTTGGATGTTTGAATTTCCTGAATACATCCTAGTTAGAATAAATAGGCTTAGTTATTAGAGGGACCTCAGGCGTTCAGTGTCACTGAGAATTTGAATATGGCCCCCATTCTGGGAGACATGCACATTATAAGGACAAGACTACTGACCTCATTTGCAAGACTTTCCTATTATGCCTGCAGTTTGGACAGGGTTCATATGCCAGGGTGTATGATGAAAGATAACCAAATGTGAAATAAACTGGACAGTAGGACGAACTTTGAATTTTAATGCGTATTAAAATGGTCACCCCATGTTGGGGATGCATCTTAAAGAGAGGTTATAAGATATAGTTAGGTATTTGAAGGCGGGTTTTACTAGGTGATACTGTTACAGTGCACTAACAATAGTAAAGTCTGCATGGATGTTGGCTACTTAGGGACTCATTCACCATTAGTTTATTTTGAAGCCATGAAGTGTAGGGGCCAAGAACATGGACTCTGAAGTTTGTGTGAATTGGATACTGTCCTTTAGCAGTTGAGTGATTTTGAGTAGCTACTTATCCCGAGTCTCAGTTTCTTCACCTAAGAAATAAGGACACTAGTAGAATTTATCTTATAGGGCTATTGTGAAGATTAAATAGATTAATAGATGGAAGGCATTTAGAATAAATAGTCCTTGGTGCATAGTAAATGCTGTATGCGGGTGAGCTACTATTATTGCTATTGTTAATTTTTGGAGAACTGGGTGGAAGATAAATTTCTGGGGATAACAATATGGCGGACACTGTTGCTTGGCTGAATTATTAGGCATTCTCAATTCTTTTTCTCATAAACCTTCACCAGAGAGACAAGAAAAACGAATACCAATTCCCCATTTGCCTCCATGGCTACTTTACACAGTTCTAGCCAACAAGACCTAAGTGAAAGTTTCTGGAACAGTCTCTTGGAATGCTTTTACTTTCCCTATCAGAGGACAGTTGCAAATAGCACTGTTCACTGCCCCCCGCCCCCACCTTTTTTTATATCCTTGAACACAGGTGTGAGGACTGCAACACAGCAGGCATTTATCAGCCATGAGATGATGTGTAAGTGGAAAACCAAGAGAATCTGAGAGATAACAGCTCTAACACCCTTAAGCCTCTGAACTAGTGCCAGCACCTACACATCACTGGCACTTCTGTAAACCCCAGAAAATTCTCTATTATTTGTAGTGAAAAGCATTCTGTTTAAAAAAAAATATTGAGGTAGCTTTCATTTACAAAGTAATAAAAGCCCATATGTGTGCTTCACCCTTCATCAATATGTGACAATACATCATGCTCAACACAAAATTACCAAAGCCCCCCAGCACTGTCCATTGGACCCCTATCGTCACTTGCTTTGCCCGCCCCCTGCCCCTTTTCCCCATTCGTAACTTCCATTCTATTTTCTGTGTTCAAAGACTGGTTTTTGTTTTGTCTGTTCATTTGTGAAAAGCACATTTAACTGATAACATATGATAGATACTCCAGATTTATCCCAATTCTTTCTGTCCTAGTGTTGAGTTTCTCAAAATGTGGCTTTGGAACCCCTGTGTTAAGTTCCCTTTAGTGATTTGAAAATCTCTGAGATGGGGTCTGTGGATCTGAACATTAAGCAAGTCTCCCCCGGCACCCCCTGATATCCTGACATGCATTACATTTGAGAGACCTTTCCTCAGGTGTTGACTCACTGAATTCATTGTTGTTGGATAGTCATTGAGCTTTTACTAAGTGGTAGGCACTTGGGACAGACACAAAGATGGACAGAACAATTTTACCCTTCAGGGGTGTACATTCTAGTGGTAATTTCAGTACAAGGTGGTAATTCCTTAAAAAATTTTTTGCAAAGCAACAGAACAATTCTGGAGATCAAGAAATTCTCCTTAGAGGAAAAGGCTATTTTATTTCTACAGTTCCAACTGAGTAGGTATTTTTACCCTACTGGTAAAGTTACCTATAAGAAAATGAGGCAGTTTCATACTGATTCATACTTTTAGTTTCTTAATGAAGTAAGAAGCAAGATCTTTATTCCCCCTTTTGATGGTTTCCTAGGGTAAGGTGGACAGTCAGTTTGATTAACATGAGCATATATAAACTGACCAATGGATTTGAAAGAGCTGAGGTTTGGATTTGAAAGAGTTGAGGTTATCAGAGACTTTGACTGGAGCCTTCTGGGAGGCACTTTGTGGCAGGAAAAGTGTTGAGACTGGGAAGGAATTGGTGCGCTGGTAGCAGGAGTTCTGTGTAGCTCTCTGTCACCCTGCTGAAACCAGAATTAAGACAGGAGGAGTGAGTGACAGCAGTGACAGAGGTGGTTGACAATATTGCCAATGAAAGAAGTTGAGAGAGGAATGCTCTTCTCCTGCTGTGGTTCCTAGGCAGTGCTGTATAAGCCTGGTACTTTGCCTGCCTGCATGGTGGCAGCCTTTCTCTAGGAGAGAAAAGTGCTGCTATGCAGAGGGAGACGAAGGCAGACAATGTGAACTGTCAATGTAGCCATTCCGTCTGTTCAACCTCCCAGGTTTTTCAAGCTGTGGAAACAGGACCATCCAGAAACAAAGACCATCCAGAGGAGAAGCAGCAAAGATTATTCAGAGCTTGCTGTAGCAAACGAGTCAGCTGCCCTCACTTGAGTTCAGCAGGAACTCAAAGATAAGCAGAGGACTGGGAAAACTTTCTAGCAAAGGAGAGGCTTCAGCTATGCCCCGACTGGAGGTTGTTGACACAGGACAATGAAGCAGGCTAAAAGAAGCAGGGCATCCCATCTGATTCGCTAGGGAAATATCTTTGGTTTTCTCTGGTTGATCCTAAATTGAAAGGAAGGTAAAAATGCTAGGGAAGCTGGCAGTTATTGGCCATGTCTTGAGTGTTTGGGGCTGCTTGGTATGGAGGTTGTGGCTTGACTTCCTGGGATAGTTGCTACAGAGATTGTGGATCAGAGTTCTCTTTTTATATATGGTCTGCTCATTATCTGTCTATATATTCATTTCTTAAAACCCATCCATACATTCTCTTGTGGCTTTAGCTAGTTTGATTTGGGTTTCTGATGTTAGCAACCGAGAATGCATTTGTATGACCTGATAGACTTTATGTAGTTTGGCGCATCTGTACATTCTAGGGTGGAGAGGAAAGGTGCATCTGCAGGGGTTACAGTGATTGGCAGGATTGGTTCAGATCCCCAGAACTTGTAGTCTTCCATGTGTAAATTTGGTTAACACCTCATTAATTTATTAAAGCCAGAAAACAAAATAAAAAAATTGAATACAATTGTGGCTGTGTTCCGGGAACAATTTCCCGCAGATGGCAGAGTAAGTCTGGTAAACAAAATAAAACAAAACAAAAATCAAGGGTATCATTTGGCCTGTCTGTTGATGATGGCCTCTAAAATTTCATATTCCCTTTTTAACACTTTGGGATGAGGTGAATAACCAGCTAACCTTACTGCAGTGATTAGCATTGGCTTCAGCAGTTGTGAAAGCAGCTGTTTTGTGATAATGGATAAGCTATTTAGACCCAGGAGCTGTCACTGGATCCTGTCTGCTCAAAGTCACAGTGACTTCTTTTGGGGAGATTTTATCTGGTGTCCATAAGTGTAAAATTGACTTCAATTATGACTTTAAGGATGAATGCTAATTTTTTTTGAAGTGAGCAACATTTTGGCTTGTTTTAAAATGTATGAATTTTTTCATACATATAAGTTAATACTGATTTACCTGTATCTATATAATATGAAATGGTAAAATAACACCCATGTACTCACTGTTCAATTTAAAAGCTAGAACATTATTGATAAATATTAGCCCCTCCTATTTTAATCTCTTTTTACAGTCTTATTTCCTTTCCACTCTTCCTTCCCCAAGAAACTACCATCTTGAACTCTGTGAAAACAAATCAGTGGAATAACTGAAAATATATTTTCACAGATGTATTATTTATAAGCAATATTTTTTGTTTTTGCATTTAAAAAGTTTTATATAACAATATTTTTTTCTGATATAATTTGCTTTCCCATTCCTCAATATGTTGTTTAGAAGTTGATATTTATTTGTTAATAATTCTGGGATGTGCATTTCAAGGGGTGAATCCATGGAGGAGCAGAAAACAGGCACAGTGATTGATGTCTTGGAAAACAAAATCTGTCAGAAAATAATTAATATATTGGGCTAATTTGTAGTCAAAGTAAAAGATGGCTAGGATGTTGTAAAAATAAATGCTTTTATAATGTTTTCTTTATGAAAGATACTGGATTCAAATAGATCTGGATTCAAATTCCACTTATAACACTTTAGGAGAATTCCTAAAGAATATTATCATTATTTGCTCTACCTGAGAGAAGAAATAGGGTGAGAATCACTCTAAAAAATGTTTGGATTAAGCCATTGAATATGTTTCAGATTTAAATGTTAGTTTTGAAGGAATTAAACATGATTGACATCCCACCCATCCCTCCTGTGTACAGCGTTTCAGACTGAAAATATTCTATCTTGGGGTCCTGGTGTAGGCTGGGTCTGTGTGGTAAGCTGAACAGGGAGGTGATGATGAGTTTTATTGCTCATACTTTGCTCTTTTCCTTAACCTCTTTCCATTTAAAAGATGTGCAGAAGTAAGAGTTCAAGTTGATTGGTCTTGGTGTATGAGTAAGGAAAAATTTGAATGTGCCCCAATTTTGCTTCTCCGACTAGTTCGTTGAAATGAATTGGAGCAACCACATGCTTGCTATGCCATCCTGTATTTTTTAGACTTGGTTTCCTCATCTGTAACATAGTGATGCTATGTGAATTGTATAAAGATAAAATAAATGCTGTGTCTGAAATACTAGGCACAGTCCTTTGTTTACAGTTGTGCTATTATTGTGATTGCAATTACTTGTTTTAGAAGCTCAACTCAAGTGTCTATTAAACTATGGAAATATTCCCTGACCTTTTTCTGTTCTTCATTCCTCTTCTTAAATCCCTTATGTGGATTTTTTAGAGCACTTATTTTATTTTATAGCATTCATTGCTCATGTCAATTATGACTTTTATCATTAGACGACAAAGCCTGCTTACTGGTCTGTCTTTCTCACCAGCTGTGTGTTCTTGTACTCAACCCCAGGCCCAGGATACAGAGCTATTCAATTAAGTCTGCTGCATGACTGGATAAGAAATACATATTCTGTTAAGGTGTGAATGCTATATTTATTAAATATGAATTCAGGAAAATGACTCATATTTTCAAATAATTTATTAATATTAATTTAGTGTCTATAAGCTATTAATTCTCCTAATCACTTGAGCCAGAGAGCATCATGGGAAATGGTGGCCTGACCCTAATGGAGAGCTGAAATAAGACATGAGATGTAACACTTGGAAAATAGATAACGTCTTCAAGGAATGACAGCATGGTGAAAACAGTAAAATAGTGTTTGAAACCCACCTCTCAAGTAAAAACATCCGTCTGAATTTTTTGAAAGTCTGAAAGTTTAAAAAATGTATAAAATTACTGTAAGTTAATCGAAAACTCATTAAATAAATCTGGGGAAATTTATTTTCAACTCTGATGAACTGCTTTCATTATCATCAATTTAGAAGCTATCACTCTACATGAGAAGAAAATTTGTTAAGATTTTTAACAAAAGAAGGCATTAAAACAAACCTCTTTTGACTATCATTTTCCTGAGAGGTTGGGCAGTTTATTTTTCTAAAGAATAAATAAGTGAAATTCAGGATGGCTGGCACATTTATGTAAGAAAAGCTTTAGGGAGACAGATCATAATTTTGGGTTTCATATTTCCTTTCTTAATTAATTTAAAAGTTCCAGTCTGTTCAAGTGTGCATATGCCTCAGACATTGTAACAGTTGTGTGTCTTGGAAGGTTTACATCTGGTGCCTTTAGTGGGTAAGAAACTCTAGATCATGAATTAAAGTTAAACTCTTCTTTACAATTCGCAATTGCTTTTTTATGATTTTTTTTAGGATTTTCTTATTTGTATTTTCATTTAGGCATAGCTTCTCCTTTGGGTTAGTTCTACTCTGTTCTTTCCTGAGCCCTGTGTCTAGCAGGAAGACGGGAAGACGAGGGGTGAGACATGTCTAGGAATGAGTTTAGGTCCTAGTTGGAAAGTTGACTGAGGGCAGGGAGCCCAAAGTGAACTCCAGAAAGGTTAATGAGTTACATGGAGATTCAAGGCAGTCTTTGTTTTTCCACAAAACATGCCAGGAGTGAGACAACATCTGCTGAAGAATAACTTTAATAAATGGCATCTGTCATCCAAGAAGTTCAAAGCATTTGTGAATACTTAACTCACTGAGCTGTAAGTCACACCTGTATTGTACTATAGCTCATTTAAAGAGTGAGAAGTGAAATGTTATTGACCCAGTAATTCAAAGGGATGCTGGAGAATGGACAAGAACAGATCCTGGATTCCAAATCTTCTTCCTCAAAGTACTCCAGGTATTAGAATGGGGTTTCAAGAAGTGAGACTAGAACCATTGTTATCTTTATGACACTGATAGGCAATTACTTTGAACTATCAGGCTTATAGAGAGTAAAGAGGTAGCTTCTGCCCTCAAGGAAATTTTAATTCAGTGTGGAAGCTACTATGAATGTTATTTAAAAAATTCCACCGTTATCCACATCCTAAAAATTAAACTCTAATTTGCCTTTTCAAGATGCACATACCTGGTATGTGTGTGTTCTGTAGGTTTTTTATTATGTTAAGGAGTTACTGTAGTCTGCTATTAAAAGTAAGTGGCAGAAGGGTTTGATGTTAATATTCTGAGAGAAATTTATGGGCAACAATTTTTAATTTGAAATATTGATGTAGCTGATGCTAACTTCTGTCTTCCCCGAAAGTTCATATACAGTGTTGTAAGGAAGTTGAAGGACTGCAGTAGAAGGAAACATCTATTTGATTTAGAAGTCTTGGAAAGTCCAGTAATAAATCAGAGGGGAGGAGTGTATGTTGAGTGAAGTAGAAGAGTGAAATGTAAAGATTTATTTTCTTTTCTGGAGGGGGAAATATTTAATTATAATAAAAAACTATTAAAGAGAAAGTTGATAAATCCTACTGCACTGTCATAGCAATTAATTTGCTTTTTGAAAATATCCTGCTCCTGCCTCGGCAAGATCTGTCTATAGTCATGAGGCTTTAAAAATCTTGTTGCAATATAGGGCACACAAAATGAAGCATTCTGTCTTTTACTGTAAGATGTGCTTGACATGTTGATATTTCTTATTCTCTGTTGTTAACATTTAAGTTGCTCCATAATATTCTAGTAGGGGTTTTGTCTCAGTGTCGGTGCCTGGCCAGTGACTTCCATTTTTCTCTCTGGATGTGGTCATCTTACTGCCCAGGCCAAGAGCCAGTGGAAACCTTAGGTTTAGGATCTTGAAATGTACTGCCAGTAGTTGATCTTGGCGGGATATGCTGTCACTGGCGTCTCATGTCCCCCAAAGGCTGGGGATGACCAGACAGGAAGACAAGCAGGACTGTGGAGTGGGAGAGAGGCTCTGACATGAGAGGGAACTGCCAGATTGGGGGGATGTTCCTTTTCCCATCCTCACCTCCTTCTTTCTTCTTTGGACTTCCCCTTTCCACCCTTGCTTAAAGTCTGTTTCACCTATCACTGCTTAACCTCCGATTGTTCTGGTTCCTTCTTCATCTCTCTTTCCAGGACCATACCCACAAGCTGGTATGGTTCACAGGTTCTCAAGCCCATCAATGCCTACCTTTTAAACACATATTTTGTAACATCCTCTTTCTGATCTTGAAATAAAATGTATAGGTCATAGAGGCTCAATATTCATAATTAAAAAGAAAACTATTATGATGCTCTAACTGTAATATAAAGAAATAAAAGGAAATCAGCTTAGAAAGTAAAATGAAGCACGCAGGCAAATGCTCAGACACAGCTGTGTTGGAAGTCTTAGAGACGGAGATAGATGCCCTCACCTCCTGATAATGAATACTCTGGGTCTTACTCAGCTGGACATTGTTGGCACTAACAATATTTGACAGTGTGCAATTATGGCTAGAGAAATGCAACGTCTTCCTATTCAGGCATCTCTGGCTCCTGCAGATCAAATATATCTTGGTCATTGTGATGATCAACACTTCCCTGATGAATGTTAAAACCTCCTTTAGGATGTGGTACCACTTCCACTGAAGATCACCCATCCCGAATCTGAGCTTAGAAACCTGGAGCCAAGTCCTGTTTCTCACTAGATATGTGTAGGTGAACAGGCTAGTGGGGTTTCCTGTCTGCTGGCACTTTCAGACTGGTATCTGGGAAGGATTGCCAATCCTGCAGGGAACTCCTCCTTGCTGATTTCTGACATTGGCACAGTGAGCTCAGACTTCTTTTAGAAAGCAGTCCTTCACTTTCCTCTATCCATGAGGTCCTATAACCAGCACTAGAACTCTCAGTTGTTTAGTACATAGTGCTCAGAACCATATGGGGTTCCATACACAGTACCCCACCCTCTGTGTCACTTGACTTGAGAAGATACCTAGTCTGGGCCAATCAGAGTGCTTCTCTGGTATTTTTGACATCAAACTTGATGGAAAAGAACTCTTTCTTTCTGGGCATGATGCTTGATGTTATGAGTCTTCTATAAGCTTCTAACAATTGTCAGTCTAGCCTGCATGTGGAAAGCTGGCAGCAGAGGTAGAAATAAGAGAGACATTGATATTCGATAGTGATCTTGGAGGCTGAGCAGTATCCCTGCCCTATCTTCTCCCTGTTCAAACTTTGAAACGGATTTTGAGATGGGCAACCCAAAGAAATCCTGGCCAACCCAACTGTATTTCCATCTAATTCTGCCCTTATCCAGGGAGATAGTGTAATGCAATACTTTCTTCTAGAACTGGAGGGTCTCATATGATAGTCACTAGTCATATATAGCTTAAAAAAAACACTTTAGTTTTTAGAGCTGTTTTAGGTTCATTGCAAAATTGAGTAGAAGGTACAGAGATTTCCCACACAGCCTCCCCATTATCAACAGGCCTCAGAGGTGGTACATTTGTTAGAGTTGAAGAACCTATACTGACACATTATCATTAGTCAATTCATTAGGTTTACTCCTGATGTTGTGCATTCTATGTGTTGGAAAAATTTATAATGACATTTATACCACTATTATAGTTCATACAGTGATTTCACTGCCTTAAAAAATTCTCTGTGTTCTATCTATTCATCCCCCTCTCCCTTCTAGCTCCTAGCAACCACTGATATTTTTACCATCCCCATGCACATGTAATTTTGAGCACTCGAAATGTGACTAATTCAAATTGATAAGAATGTGTAAACTACACAATGGATTTTAAAGAGAGAACTAAAAACAAGAATATAAAATATATCAATAATTTTATATGATTGTCTCATACAATGGAACACTTGAATCTGTTGAGTTAAAATATATGCTTAAAGTTAATTTCACTGTTTCTTTTCCCCTTTTAAATATAGGTAGAAAAAATTAAAAATTACGTATGTAGCTCTTATCTGGAACTCACATTTTGTTTCTTTTGAACATCTCTATTCTGAAATATCTAGCCTCATTGCCCATCAACCTTCCTAAAATTGAGTTACCAGGTTTTGCAGATTCATATGCAGAAGCATTCCTGTATGTAGCTCCCAGTTTGAGTTTTGTTCTGCCGTTTGTGTGTGAGCTTTGACTATCAGGCTGGAAAGATTTGAAGCTTCTAGTTCTTCATCAATACCTCTGTTTGCCGTGATTACCAGTGCCGGGGCTTAATAATCCCAGCTAATGACACATTGCTGGTTTCCAGCCAGTAGATAGCGGTATATTTCTACAAGAAAAAAGAAGCCTATAATCTCTGCTCTTCACACCATTGACATTTATTAGTGCCTTTCTTAAAGGCAGTGACACAGATGAAGGAATTCAAATTGCAGGTGCAGTTTCCACCATGTTTTAGAGACATGTTGATGGAACAAGAGATTTTATGTGGCCGTCAGCACCACCAGTTAGTCATTGAAAGTAATTGTGGGGTCTGTGAACATCAGAGATCCCTTAATTATGGTGTGATATCTCACACAAATTAGGTCCTGCTTCGCCCCTGGAGAGGTCTGGTGGTAACTGATCGAGAGAGGTGAACTGGCACGACACCATTACACACACAGGTACACAAGTGTGTCTACATGTTTGTAATCTGAAATCTGCCTCATTCTGAGAAAGTGACTGTGTGTATGGTCTAAATTCTGATAAATTCACTAGTTCAGAGAATATTTACTGGATCAGGAAACCTATATTGAAGTCCCCAGAGTTAGGCAGAGTATGCCAATCAGTATATTCTCAGTTTGGGGTCCCCTGGCGGTGACAGTCACAAGAGAGAATTTATCTTCAGGACACCATAGGACCTGCAATTGAGTAGAACATGGGAAAATGCTGAAGTATTTTTTTGCTGAAGCATCAGTGCAGTGAGAAGAACCTGTAATATTGAGTCGCAGAACCTGGATTTGAGTCCTCGGAGCCATCATTTACTAGACACTGTGACTTCAGGGGTAATGATTAACTAGTTTCCAAACCCATAAAGTAATAATGGTATTAATAATAATAATAAAAATAATAATCCCCAACCTGCATGGTTGCTTTGAGGATTTGAGATGACATAATTAAAAAGCAATTTTAAAAAAATGAATTAATTTTATTGAAGGAACAATGCATCATAACATTCTTTAGGCTTTTTTTTTTTTTTTAAAGGAAAGGTGCAAGCAGGAATGAAGGCAAGGGGGAAAGCAGGCAGGAAGAGAGAGGAGAAGCATTTTATTTTATTTTTATTTAGGCGCTTATATACATCGTTTCCTCTGACCCTGGGACATAAAACTGGGTTTTGGGAGGTATGTGAACTGTGCTTGGCTGCCAGCGGCGGGCCCAACTGCTGTTCCATGCCACCTTTGATAGGTTTAAGGTTTGCAGCATGATAAATCCACATCTGTATATGATACATTAAGGCCACCACCATTTTCAGTTCTTCCTTCACTTCTACAGTTGTTATCCAGTTTGCCTGACCTCTTTCCCCTTCTTTTCCGGCAATCACTGATTTGCTTCTATTGACTAAAAGTCTACTTTTGTTTAACTTAGTTCATTTATTTGCTTGGTTTCTCTCTATACCACTTATAAGTGATATCACAGGATATCAGAGGTGACTGCTTCTTTGGCTTTCATGTAGTCCTGCATTTCTACTTGAAGAGCAAACCCAGTGGAGCTGTCCACAGAGGAGGATTAGGGCCTGCCTGCACAGTGGCCGAGCAAGTCACCGTGGGCCCGGCTGCCATCTCTCAGTCTGTCACTTCTCTCAGGGACAGAGCTGCAAAGCTAGGATTCCATCTGTTTTTGATAGCAGAGTGGTATTCCATTGTGTATACATACCATGTCTTCTTTATCTACTCATTTGTTGATTGGCACTTAGGTTATTTTCAGTTCTTGGCTTTGTAAATAGTGTTGCAATGAACATGGGGGTGCATATATCTCTGTGAATTAGTATGGTTGTTTTTTTAAGGTAAATACCCAGCAGAGGAGTAGCTGTATCATGTGGGGTTTCTGTTCTCAATTTTTCGAGGAGTTTCCATACTGATTTTCATAATGGTTGCACCACTTTATACTCCCAACAACAGTATATGTAAGTTCCCTTTTCTCTGCATCCTCACTAATGCTTGTTGCTTCCTCTTTTGAATAATAGCCTCACGCCTGACAGGTGTGAGGTGATATTTTATCGTTGCTTTGATTTGCATTTTCCTAATGAGAAGAGAAGTATAACATATTTTCATGTGCCTAGTGACCTTCTGTGTGTCTTCTTTGGAGAAGTTTCTATTAAGATATTTTGCCATTGAAAAATTGTATTATTTGTTTTTTTGTTGTTGAGTTTTATGAGTTCTTTATATATTTTTGGATAATAACTCCTTATTGGATGTATGATGTGCAAATATAGTCTCCCATTCAGTAAGATCTTTTTGTTTTAATGAGAGTTTCTTTCGCTGTGAAGAAGCTTTTTTAGTTTGATGTAGTTTCACTTGTTCATTTTGGATTTTATTTCCCTTGATATTGGAGTCAGGTTCCCAAAGACATCTCTTAGATCAGTATTAAGGAGCGTTTGCCTGTGTTTTCATCTACGTATTTTATGGTTTCAGGTCTTACAACTAAAATCTTTAATCCATTGTGAATTAATTTTGTATATGGTGTTAGGTAAAGATCTCGTTTCAACTTTTGCATATGGCTGTCCAGTTTTACTATTACATTTATTGAAAAGATTCTTCTTGCCCCAGGCTGTGTGCTTGACTCTTGTTGTAAATTAATTGTCCATGTATGTGTGGGTTTATTTCTGGTCTCTCGGTTCTACTCCATTGATCTCTATGTCTGTTTTTATTCCATTTCCAGGCTAACTTGATTACAATTGTAAAAACAATTTTATTAATAGAAAGGTAACTTCATAAATATCAGTTAACTTCCTAGTTAATACGTACTTTAGCTGTAGGAAATTGTTAATTTTAACATAATAGATATAGGGTGGCAATTTTCCAAAAAAAAAATCAAAATAAAATACATTAGTAGAAAAAATTACACTGAAAATTTAATATTTCTGAATTATTCTGAAGACATATTAAGGTTTGGCATGACTTATAAATCTAAATTGCTCTATCAATTCCCCCAGAAGATATGGGAGAGTAGGATAATCTGTTAAATTGGAATACACACAAAACACCTTTTCTATATGGTGTTTAAAATGGACTCTATTTTTCCTAGATATTTGGAGATATTCATAGATATTTGGATGACAATTCACAACTGAATGCTAAAACCTGTTAGGATATGCTTAGCAGATTCTAGTAACTACTCTGCTCAGCTAAGTCATAGAGGCTGGTATGTGTTCAAGGATGTATGAGAACTATGCCTGCAATCAGTTGCTTGTGCTTGATTTTCTCTTATCATCAAGGTAAGGATGTGCATGATTTCAGACACAGGTGGCTACGGATCTGCACTGTTTCCTTTGTGTTTCACGAAGGCTTCTCCCTCATGGGTTTCCCTTGACCCATCTTGAGAAATAGAAAGTCAGTCAGCTGGAAGAGCACACAGTCAACTGCCTTTTCTACTTCGTCATATAAAATTGTCTTGTTTTGGTATATGATGCACACATTTTCCCTTTCAGCAAGTGGAGCTTCTGATGTCCAGGTCTTGAAATTCTTTGTGGACTAACATCGTGACAGCATACTCCGTACCAAGTCAGGGCTGGCTTCACCTGTAGAAACAGTTCTTTCAGAGGATGCTGATGTCGACTTAATATCTAAAACATATGTGTGAATTCGTGGTCTACCTTAAACTCTTTTTAGCTAACGAAACAGAAACTGCTAAACACTGGATAATTAGGGAGTCAGTTCTTTGTATTTACATTGTCTTCTCACAGTGATTCTCTTTGAAATATAATTCTCCTTGAAAGGGCACCAGTGTGTTATTGTGATTTAGTTTTCATCTGATTTCTTATTAGATTTCTTCCATAATGAGAACAAGGCAGGATAAACACCCTGGATTCCTGTGGGATGAAGTGATTTAGAAAGGTAGGGAGATGGGCAGGAAGGGTAAGCAGAGGTCCCTGCAAACATGTTTACCTCCGTTACGATTTTGTCAAGGCCTGCCTGACTAAGATCACTGAGTCTTTGGCTTTCATTCAATCCTGTGCTCTTGAAGAGCAAACCGAGTGGAGTGGCTTCTGGTGGAGCATTAGGGCCTGCCCCACACAATGCCTGTGGCCCAGCTGCCACCTCTCTATCATGTCTCTCAGGAGCAGACCTGCAACCACACGGCTGAGAGGACCTCCCCTCCCAAACGGCTTGTTGATCTTTCAGGAAGGAGGACTGGGTTTCTGTGTAGGCCCAAGTTGTCAAAAGTGGGTGGGAGTTCCCTCTGTGTCCTATTTTTCATCAGTGGTCACTGTTGAGTATTACTTCTTTTAAATTAAATTAGAAACTGGGACCATGTCTGGAAGAACTAATAGCAAAAGACTTCATATAAATATAAAAATTCTCCTCATTTGTCCAACTGTCCATCCATCCATCCATCCATCCATCCATCCATCCATCCATCCATCCATCCATTATTCTTTATCCATACATCAGATCTACCAACTTTCCCTTTGCACAAATGTTTATTGCGTACTTGCTACTATGTAGGATATTGATTAAATGCTTTGAAGAATATGGCACTCATTGATATGTGGTAGATAAAACATGTGCACATTAGCCATAAATAGCCAGTGAATATTTATTTACAATACACTGCACATATAATTCATCAACTATATATTAAAAATCGAGGGAGACTCAATCTTTCCCTTCGGTAATCTTACATTGTGTGACTAGATTGGCCAAATGCCAAAATACTTTTGATAACAGGCATGCTATCAGACATGATACATGATATGAAAGAAACACAAAGAAAGTGCCTTGGGAATGAGAGGGAAGTTCATCTATTTATCTGAGACTGATAGAAAGGGAAAATAAAAGTCATGAAGAAAGGATATTTGAGCTGGGGCTTGAGAAACAAACAGGTTTAGGAGAGATGAAGATAATAAGGAAGCAAGGGCAGAAGCAGACAACAATGGGCCATGTTTAAAAAAGAGAGTTTAGCAATTTCAGCAAAGTTTAAGATAACACATTGAGGGAAGTAGTGGGAGAGTGGAAAGTTTGGAGTCCATTGGGAGCCATTGAAGGTTGTTGAGCGGGTGATGACATGAGAGGAATTGAGAGCTCAGAAGGTTAATTGTCAGCAATATATAAAAATGAACAAGAGGAGGCTGAGATGGTGAAGATGGTAGGTGGGGAGATCCATTAAGGAAGCAATTAAAATGGCTCCCAGGAAGAGTTGATGAACCATTGAAGCTAAAGTCGAGAGAAGTTTCAAATGTAGCAGACTTGCAGGGTCATTTGACAACTAATTAGATAATACATTTCAATAAAAGTATTTTAAAAAAGAATAGTAACTATTGAATTCTTTATATGTGCTAGATACTGTGTTAGTAAGCCTTCTCTGGTTTAATTTTCACAGCATCTTTATGATAGGACTTTTAGTATCTACTTGGTTCTGATGAGGAAATGTCGTTTTCTAAAGCTGAAGTCATGGCCTTAGGTCACTCAGCTTTCTTTTCTTTTATTTTTTAAAGGAAAGGTACAGGCAGGAATGAAGGTGAGCAGGCAGGAAGAGAGAGGTGGAAGAAGCACATTATTTCTTTTTATTTAGTTGTTCACAGTGATTGTTCCCCTGGCCCGTGTTCTTGAATCCAGGACCTTGGGATGCATGTGAACTGCTCCCAGAGTGTACTAGACCGCTAAGCCACTAGGGCGTGCCCTCACTTAGTTTTAAATAGTCGAGTCTGGGTTACAGCTGCCATCAACCAGCCTGCAGAGCTCCCAACTGGCAGGCCACACTGACCATCCAGCTATAGACTCTAGAACATGTCTTTGTAAAGACTTCAGGCATATGATTATTTCCCCCCTAAACCAGAATGAATAACCTGATAAAAATCAAGGTAAAGTTAATGGCAATTTCTGTATTTAAATAAATAACTAGAATAATGGGTACTGTAACACTCATTTCCCTTTGCACTCTTTGCTAGTAAGACTTTCCAGGTTCATCCTTTGCAATTTCATCAGGACACTTGTAACTTGAACTGTGTTGTAGATAATAGAATAAGGAGACTTTTTCCTCGTGTGTTTGGTCCTTGTTCAGTGTCTCAATGCCTTGTCACTCTAGATAACACTGGAAGCCCAGGACTCTGAACGGGTAACTGCCTTCTTCATTTCTGACTCTCAGAGACCATCTGTGTGCTCATGGAAGTCACTCAACTTCTGTGTGCCTCTGTTTCCTCATTACAGTGGGGCCAGAAATAATGTCCCTTTACTGTGCAGTTGAAAGGATTTTAGGAGATGTTGGCCAAACCCTTTCAATAGCCCCTGGGCAATTTTTATCAGATTATACGGGAGTTGCTAATTCCTGCCTTCTCAGAGTTTTCTTTTAGGACTTGCTTCTGATTTCTCGCTCTACCTCTGCAATCTACCTCCAGCATCAGCTCTTACACAGTTCTCAGTGACTTCTTTATCGTCAAAGTTTCTAAGGATCTAGTTCTAAGACATTTTCCTTTCCCTTTCCAAGGTTGTATAGTTAACGTAGGAGAAGTGTTTTAACTGGTAATAGTCTGGGCATGGGGTTTAGACAGATGCAGGCTGAAACCTCGTTCTATTATTTGATTTCTGTATAACTTTGGACAAATTACTCATCTTTCCTTGATTAGTTACAGGCAAAGTTACTTGCTGTAACCAAAAAAGCTTTGAAGCATAGACTTGATCGAGGAGAAGCTTTCTTCAAGTAAGGTGAAAACGCAAGGTGCTCATGAGTAGGATGATGACGCGGGGACCCAGATTTCCTTCTCTTTAGGACGTGCTTCCAAAGCTGCCATGGAAGAGGACAGAGCATAGAGGGCAATGTTCTGGGTTTTTGGGGGCCAGAACTTGGAGTTTTCTGTATTACTGTGGTCCACACTACATTGACTAGAATTTAGTCAAATGTCCTCACCCAATTGCAAGGGAGCCTGTGAATTTGTGTCTTGAAGTTCTGGGAACAGCAAAAGCTCTGAGAATAACAGTACTGTTTCACAAGCCACCCCCAAAATCAATGACTTATAAAATATTAAGCATTTATTGTCACACTCATGGGTTTGTAGGTTGAATTCCCCCTCATTGGTCTGGGCTGGACTTGAGTGGGTGGCTCAGGTTTAGGTCCATGTCCCATGTCCCATGGAGTCCAGGCTCAAGGGCAGCAGCTACCTGAAGGAAGCTCTTTGTAGGTGACAGTAGGTACAAAGGAGGTATATTAATTTCCTAGGTCTGTCATAGCAAAACCACAAACTGGGGTGGCGTAAAATCACAGAAATGATTTACTCAAAGCTTTGGAGGCTAGAAAATCAAGACGTCAACAGGGCCATGCTTCCACTGAAGACTCAGGGGAAGAATCCTTCCTGGCATTTTCCTAGCTTCTGGTGGCTCCAGATATTCCTTGACTTGTGGCAACATAACTCCAAGCTCTGCCTCCAACTTCTTGACCTTCTCTGTATCAGTGTCCTTATTTGTCTCTTATAATGGCATGGTTATTGGATTTGGGGATCTTGTTTCAGTCCTTACCTAATAAAGTCACATTCTGAGGTTCTGGCTAGACATGAAAACATTTTAATATAAATTATTATTTTTTTCCTTTAGTTTATGATTTCTAGGATATAGTGTCCTCACCTCAGTGTGGGTACATGTCCCATCACTCCCACCCCCAGAATTCCAGCACCCTCCATCACCACTATAACTCCTAATCCACTTGTTCTCTCCCTGCTCCCAAACACTAGTAGACACAGTCCTTCGTGAATTTTGTTGGTTTGTTTCTTATCTTTCTTTATATTTCACATATGAATAAAACCACCCTTTACATTTCTTTTTATTTCTAACTTATTTTGCTTGACATAATCACCTCCAGTTCCATCCATGTTGTTGCAAAGGGCACAATTTCATGTTAAACAGAGACATAGAATTCCACTGAGTATATATATAGCTCCTTTATCCAGTCATCAGTTGATTGGTATTTAGATTATTTCCATATCTTGGTTATTGTGAACTGTGCTGCTACGAATATAGGGATGCAGATATTTTTCTGATTTATGTTTTTATATTCTCTGCGTAGATGCCTAGACGTGGGATTATGGGATCAAATTATAGTTTTATTCTTTGAATGCATCTCCATAATTTTTCCAAAGAGGTTGCACTAATTTGCATCCTCACTAGCAGAGTCAGAGGGTTCCTTTTTCTCCATACCCTCTCCAACATTTGTTGTTTGTAGTCTTTTGATATAGACCATTCGTACTGGTGTGAGGTGATATCTCATTGTAGTTTTTATTTACAATTCTTTGATAATGAGTGATATAATTTTTTTTCATGTGTCTGTAGGACATCTGTATACCCTTTCTAAAGAGAAGTTATACATATATTTTGCTCATTTTTTGAGTGTGCCATTTGTGGACATGAGTTTTTTAGGGACACTTTTTAACCCACTACAGGAATACAAGACCAAGCAGGTAAATAGAGCATCTTTTCTCATGATAGTCAAAGTGAAGCTTATGGCTAAACCCAGAGTCAAGGAGACAGGGAAGTGATCCCACTGCAAGTGGGAAGAATTATAAATTCACTTGGCAATAGGTGTAGACACAGTGGAAAGTAAAGGAATGGATCAAAAACTCAGCCCACTACAAAGTATAGTTTTTGTGAAACCAGAAGAGGAGATTGGTGGGGAATTCTGTAATACTTCCTAGCCCTTTGTATCCTCATCTGCATATATAAGTTTATAGGAAAGTGCATGCCCCAGAGGGATTGCAATGATTAAATGATGATCCATGCTATTATCTTACTGTCTTAGCTACTTAACATGGTATATGGCACATAGTAAATACTGAATTGTGAATATTTAATGTCTTATAGACTTTCTACTCCTTTTTCATCTGCTTCACTTCTTATTATTATACCTTATGCTTTTCCCCTCTTTTGTTAATTTTCATTAACATGATAAATTTCCATTTTGCATAATTTCCATAACTCAGAAAAGAAATTCTGTTATTATAATTTGGAATAAGAGAATATCAATTACAGGGAGAGAGAGAGCTATTTAGGGAATTAACTAATAAGACTGTGCATCATAGCTGGCAATAATCAACCCAGATAAGTGCTTTGACCTCCTAGATGGGAGGTTGCTGTGGATGGAAGTGATTGGTAAAGCTTCCACGAAAGTAGTAGGATTCCAGTTGGACCATTACTTTTTCAGAGTGGAAAAGATCCAACTCTATTTTAAAGCAAAAGCTGATCAGATAAGGATATTGTAGCTAAGGCTGCTGTGTTATCACTCAGTCTGGTCTCTTGACTGAGAGATAATAATGGGCTTCCCGGGAGTAATTGCACTCTGTTTGGAATACAGGTTGTTCCATGCTAATGAGTCATATTTCATCATTTCCGGGAGCCGATGCCAGAGACGGGGCTCTTGTCGCATGAAACCATTTTATAGAAACTGTTTATTTGGTGAAGTCTTTATGTGTGAGTTTTGTTCTAAAATAATTTCTGAATGATGATTCACTTCCAACCTACATGACCTACATAGACTCAGCTAACATGAAATGATGTTGATGCTCGTTGTTCTCATTTTAAAGAGCCAGTGTGCAGTTCTGCAAAGGTCTCAGGATTTCTTGAGATTCCTATGGATGCAATATTACAAGCTGCACCCTGGACACAGTGTGATGGGAAAGGGTATGTCCTTTTAAGGACTGCATGGAGTGCACAGAAAGCCCAGACACTATAAATGGACTCAGGACTCTACATCACTTGGCTGTGGATGAGCTTTGTAATCCTGAGAACTTTAGGAAAGAAGGTAGTAGTTTCCCCTAGCTGTATGGTTACCAATTTTTGATGGATTTAACGTAAGCTTTTATGTTAAAATCGGTGTGATTAGTTAAATGGGTTTCTCTGCAAAGTCTGGATCAGACTTCACTTTGTTCAACATACTGCTGTGCACAATAATGAAGTCTTTTGGCTAAAAGAAGTGAATTTGGGTCAGTAACATGAAATTTTTTGCTGGAGATGGAGAAGGATCTTCTGGGCTTTGGAGAGGCAAGTGGCCCTGCCCAGGAAGCTTTTCTGGAGACAAATAAAGAAAGTATATAGAAAGAACTAGAGTTGAAAGAAGTTTCTCAGAGGAGAGCAGATCTGGTGTGTGAGAGAAACAAGTATGGAAATAAATGGGAGGGTTTTAAATATGACTGTGTCTGTGCCCACATGGCATTAGATATTTTCAAATAATGGTCTTTATTTTGCAACCTCTTTCATTTGTTCTTATAGAATTTAAAAAATGATGTCTTGATCTGCTTTTGAGGTCCTGGCTAGAATCCAATCAGTTAAACTTTCTTAGGAGATTCAGTTCACCCCTCAACCATGGTCCTTATTAGGCCTCCTACTCTGTATAGGCTGACCATACGTATTGTTGTTTTCCATATTTCCCAACTGTTCTGTTGTTTTACTGTAAATGTCAATTTTGTCCATTTGTAATAAACCAGGGCCATCTTTAACACAGAGAAAATGGAGGCAGTTGAGTTGTCCCAGACCCAGTCTGTTGAGGGGACCCAGAAGCAGCTACTCCTTTTGACCTACGTTAAAGACAGCTGTTGCCAGCACTGACTGCTGTGAATTGTAGCTACTACTGCTGTTCCCATCCACTGTGAGAGAACAGGAGCCCTGCAGGAGAATACATCTCATCCCATATACACCCACTTCTTAACACAGCATGGTTGAGCCACAGCTGAGTACTATGGGAGTTATCTCTGGCAAAGTGGGGGTTATCTATGGTGCTGTGGCCATTTGTTTGAAGTCTCACTGGATCACACATCATTACTATGTGATCTCCAGTTGGTATCACATAACACTTACTTGTTGCTGGCCTGGCTGCTCTGCTCCTGCTCGGATTACTCCACGTACTCCCCTCACCTTAGTTGCCAGCGCGAACACCTTGTTCCATTTTTTGCCATCCCAATATCCTGTTTTTGTCTCAAGGAAATATGGTCAGCTTAACTCTAGGCCACTATCCATCTGTCCTTATCACCCCAACGCTGGATATGAGACAGCTGGGGACTGCTCCTGTGCCCCAGAGTCTACTGAAATTGTTCAAATCAGCTAATCCTAAACCTGTTTACCCTGCCTCACTCATACCTGCAGAAATCATAATGAAAGCATGGCCACAGTGACCCCCTCTTTCCTCTGACTGATCCTGGGCTTCCTGTGGGGTCTCTGTGGCATGATATGTTCTTCCCCTGCTGGGATCTCTGAGAATTACAAAACATTTTTTCAACAGTAGTCCTCTCCTCATCTGTTGGTCTTATCAATCCTAAATAATAATAGAGCCTATTGAAACCAATGTATGATCCTCTGACTGCATCCCTCTTCTGGGATCATGACTTTATGAATTTTAGGTCAAAAGGAGAAGAAAGAAAATCAGCTTTCCTGTGAATGTCATGTGACCTTGTTCTCCTGTGTCATTCTGGCTGGATCATGGGTGTCAAGAAAGATGTGAACTGGGCAATTGGGTTAAAATGGGAGAGCATAGTCATTTACAACTTAAAGTTCTTATGTAGGAGATCAAATAGTTGGCTTTAAGATTAAGAAAATATCCCTAGTGGTTAGGTCAGCCACGTTGGAAGGAGCACATTCCATGTACATCTCAAGGATTGGGTTCATATTCTTGGTCTGGGTGGAGGAGCAACCAATGAGAACAACTAAAAAAAAAAAAAAAAAAGGTGTGCTTTACAGCCCTTAGTGAGCTTCATGGAAGATGCATTACCAGTATAAGAACCACTATAAACCATGTTGTTATTTTAGTATATTTCTTCTTTGTCCTTTTGTATGGATTTTTTCTTTACATAGATAAGATTTATTATGTTCATATGTGTGTATGTATAGATACATACATACATACACACCTATGTGTACATATAGACATGCCGTCCTATTGTTTCTTACCAAAATTAAGAAGAATTTCATTAAAAATCCATCATTGCAATTTATTCATACTAATAATTTTAACAATAATATTTTTATTTATGAATGTATCATTATTACTCAACTATTGTTCTGTTTTGTCATTTACAATTTTTCCTTCACTTAAATAATGTGTTAATGAGCACTGTTGTATAAAAATCTACCCTTTCTCATGATTTTTTTTAGAATAGATTTTTTGAATTAAAATTATTGAGTTAAAGTACATTTTCTTTCTCTTCATATACACTGCTCAAATCTGCATCTATTTTATATTTTGTCAACAGAAATATGCATCATACATTCCATAATATTTAAAAATTAAAAGAATTAGGTAAAATTTAAAAAATTAAATAAAAAGCCCCATGCATTATGCTGGGGAATGAAATTTGGGAGCTGTGTCTAGAAAATATGGTTCCTGAGCAGATCTACTTAATCAAAATCTCTTGGGATGAGACATGGTAACATATTTTGAACAAACTCCCCAATTTATACTTATTTGCATTGAAATCCCCTTTATTTTACAGGTGAGGAATGGAGACTCAGAGGGATTGAATATATTGCCCAGGGAACTCATGCTGCTGGTTTGTAATCTATTTGAGCACCCTGCAAAAAGGTTAAGCCAGGAGCCCTCTTAGAGAGTCATTAATTTCTGCAGACTCCTGCTCATCAGTGCCATCTCTGGATCTAACCTGCTGTAATGAAGGGTCAGGAGTATTTCCATTACAATCTCTTAACTTGCAACTGTCATTCAACATTTTTTTTACCTCACACAATAGAAGAAGCCTATTAATTAAACCGTTAGTCAATTTGCTCTTTCTAAAGACAGCTCATGTCCTTTGTCCTTATCCTTGTGTCTAAGTCTGCATTTTCCTATTTGGAAACTTATTGTCATGACCTGGCATTTAGGCCAGTAATTTGGAGGAAATTGAAAAGCAGTTAGAGGTGAGCAGGAGGCACCAGGCCTCGAGCAAAAGTTCTGTTGAGTCCTCTGTGGAGTGAGTCTGATGGTCTTAGCTGCCTGGTAGGGATAGGGAAGACCTACATTAACAAATATGTTTGAGGACATGACTTTCCAATTCTATTTCTGAAGCCTTATCTCTGGATCCTAAATGGGAACATTTTCTGGGAAATCGATGACAGAAGAGGGCATGATTTTTAGGTGTTAATTTGCAGGAATATCAAGTTTTCTGAGAACTTTTAGCAGTAGAAAAATCTAGGAAATGGCCTCACTATAGTGACATTTTCTTTCAAAACACACACATCTATATTTTCCATTGTTCCTTATTTTAGTGTGTGTGTGAAGAACTCTCAGACCTTTATAAAATGGTGATGAAAACCTCTTACTTAGAAAGCAGAGAGTTGTATGACCACTTCAGCTTTGCCTTTCAACCTCTGATTCAAATCAGAGGAGGCAGAAGAAACTTGATTGCATCATTTTGTCATGGAATTGACCTCCAATTCTTTCTTCTTTTTCCACTTCCTTTGAATCCTTTAAATACTTAGCCCACTGATTGTACAATTTCTTTTTGCGTTTTATTCCTTCAATTCCACTACAGTGTGGAAGTGAAAATGAAAGTGAAGATGATTACCAGTCTATGGCGCTCCTCTTATAATGATAATGATTCTTAATGTGAATGCAAATGTTCAGCTCTTGCAATAATTATTTTGAAAAGGACTAAAGTTCCTGCTGTCCAATTACAATGTGTAGATAATTTCAGTGTGTTTGGGTTTTCACACCAACATCAGTAGTGTGTTCTACTCAATTCTGACGTAACTGCCTGAGACAGCATCAGACTCCACAGGTTGAGGGCTCAGTCTCACAAGACTTCCCAGTCCCACTGCAGATCTATCAGTCACAAGTCAGGTTTTCCACTGTGTTTCTGGTCAACTGGTTATAAATCAGAGTTTCCCATAACCCCCTCCATTGGTCTGATTAATTTGGTAAAGTAGTTAGTTCATAGGATCAGAGAAATATTTTACTTACTAGATCACTGGTATATTATAAATGGATATAATTCAGGAATTGCCAGGCTCCCGTGACATCTTAGAGTATGACATTCTCCCTGATTCTCCGAATGTTCAGTAGCCTGAACTGTGGACTCCTTTTGGTTTTCATGGAGGTTTCATTATGTAGACATGTAGGCATGGTTGATTAAATCATTGAGTATTCACCCTCTAATCTCTTTCCCCTTTTTGGAAGTCAAGGGGTTGGGACTGAAATTCCCAATCCTCCAATTTCATGGTGGTTTTCCCCAGCAACCAGTCCTCATCCTTGGGTATGCTGTAAGTCACCTCATTAACATAAACTCAATTGTGATGAAAGGGACTTGTGATGACTAACAGAACATCCATGTCACCTTTATAGCTCCAAAGCATTTCAAGACAATAGACAAAATATGATAAACGATATTTTCCTTTCTCTTAATGCTCAGGAAATTCCAAGCATTTTGGGAGTGGCTAGTCAGAAACAGTGAATTAAGGACTATATTTTGGTCATCAGAATGACCAAATATATATTTCTCATAAATTGCAGTATTGTGAGGACTATCCCTAGATTAACATAGCTTTATACAGAAATAACCTACATTATGAAGGCTAGGTCTCCCCAAATTGTTCAGATAGACTTCCCCAAGATGTTTAGAGCAAGAATTTAAAAAAAATGCATGCTACCTTGGCATATGGAGATAAGGTCAATCAAGGTCTTACAGGTTTCAAGAGAAACTGTTAACCTTAACATCTAGAAGAATGAACATTACCCAGAATAGGGTCATCTCCAGAAATAACCACCTTTATTGGAGAATTCTATATGTATGGCAGGCATCTAGTTACAGAGCATCTATTTTGTCATTAGACTCACTTCTTGTCATGTAAGTCCCCCTTCTTGCTCCTTGATGCCCTAAGCTCTTATCCCATTAATTTGCTCAAGAATAAAAGCCCTCAGTTTAACCTATTTATTTTAGAATTGACTACAGCCATATAAATTCTCTGTATGCATGTAATTAAATTCGTTCCTTTTTGCCGACTAATTTGTCTGAAGTTAGTTTCTTTGCTTGACCAGACAGAGAAGAACCTAGAGGGGTAAGGAAATATTTCCCATCCGCCCCTACAATTATATTAATTCCCTTTATAATGATCTACTTTTAAAGGCATACACTTGCGAGCAAACTATACAAAGTTCATAGGTTTTGAAAAATCTTACCTGTTATCCATTGTGAGCCCCACCTTTGGTATTTTTGTCTTTTGACATAGTGGCAATAGCTTCTTTCAGGTATACTTTTATATTCCTGCTATTTCACTTCCTTTTTTTTAAAAAAACTCATTTTGAACAATAAAATTTTAACAAAATGACATTTACAATAATTGAGTGATATCAATTTTGGGGAACACATGAAACTGCATATAAGGGAATATAATCTTTTCCACTTAATTAAGTCCATGTGTATTGACAAAAGATAAAAGAATTTCACATCATAAAGGAAAATAAGTGTAACTATAAGAATAGTGTACTATTTTTCTCCCCAGATGGTTCATTCACTATTCTCAGTATGCATTTGATCTTTGGTGTTTTTATAAAGTCTGAGCCAAAGAGAATATTGTCAAAGAATATACTCTTAAATGAGTAGATGGCTCCCTGCAGGCCTTCAGTTTAGTGCAACACACATTTGTTAATCACCTCTGCATGCAGGGAGGTGATACAAATACGAGAGATGCAATCAGTGCCTTCTTTCTAAGGGAAGAGGACACACAATAATATAAACAATAACAGGACAATACAGAGTTGAATGCTGGTACTAACAGCAAAGTACTATTTATTATAATATGAGAAACACTAAACCAGTTATGCGACTAAAGGAGAGTAAGAAGACATGGTCTTTGTCCTCAAGGGTCTTAAAATTTAGTTGGTGAGTGGGGAGAAGGAAAAAAGGTACGCATGTGTACGTGAGAGAGAGAGATTAAACATGAAAGTGTATGTATGTATGTATATATATACATATATATGTAAATCCTGTAAATTAATAGTCAGGGCATTATGTGTTGACCTCAAACAAAAGCAGTCAATATTTTAGATAACAGAGTATTTATTGGGAAACAACAGAAAAGAGGACAGATCAGAAAGAGGGTTCATGACAAGACCCACAAATTCCAGCATAACAGCCCCCTGAATGACCTGTGAAGGACCTCACCCCTCAGTTCCACCAGAGGAGGTAACAGTATGATTTCTTGTGGAAGGTGAGTGTTTGATATGTTAGATTCTGTAATTTGTTGATGTAAGCATGCATGGGCATGCTCTCAACCTAATTTAAATACAGTTCTAAATATTAATGTTCACACAGGTTATACAGGGTGACTAGTCTGTAGGTCCGTTTCTCTGAGGAAGTGACACTTAAACCGAGATGAAGGATGATGCATGAGGCAGAGTCTCAGCACATGCAAATGATAATATTTAAGGAGACCTTAACAGGAGTACTTGTTATGAAAACTTGGGTGGGTGTAGGAAAACTATAATGGATGGTGCAGCTTCTCAAGGATAGTAACACCTCCCTAAGGTGGAAAGCCTGAGCAAGCAGACTCAGAACCCACAAGCAGAGAGCACCCTGGAGAAGAGCTGGGACCTTTGGTTGAAGGACCATCTACTTTTAAGTGGCCCTGCAGGGAAGAAGCTGAGGAAATAAATGCTGAGGCCTCACTCAACTTCTCCTCTCCTGTGTCCTGTCGAACCTACAGGAAAGTCAGTGGGCAAGAGAGACAAGCTGAAACAAGTTAACCCCTTGGGGTAGAGAGCTGAGTGAAGAAGGGAGAAGAAGAGGAAACGGGAAATGTTAAACAGAGATGAGTAGATGTCAGCAAGGGAAAGAGGTAGAGCAGGTGCATGAGTGTAGGTAGGCAGAGGGAAGGGATGTATAAAGGCTGGGTGGTGAAGGAAGACAGAGGTGAAACCCAGGAGCAGGTAGATCAGTACTGAGCCGGGTTTGGACCACAGGCTGGACTCTGGTCTCCACAGAGAGGTGGTAAGTGGCTTGGAGAGTGTCACAGGAGGTGGGGCTGGAGAGGTGTGGGGCTGAAAGTCCATGCTGGTTGTGGTGCAGAAGGGACAGGGAGGAGAAGGTTGGTGTTCAAGGGCCGTTACAGCTGCTCTCAAGGTCATATATTTAATATTCCATTATACTGTATGTACGGCTCTTCAATTTGCTCTTGTTAAATTAATAGGGAGTAGACATCTTTCTAGGCTGGTACTTCTCTTTTAAGAGCTACAAAGTTCATCTGAGAGAAGGACATTTGGATGTGGCTGGTTTCCCTCTTCAGCGCTGTGTGAGACAATGTGCTCATGTCTAAAGAACAGAAGACTAGAGGGGCGATCGCTGTGTGTGTGCAGGCGAACTTTTTGCAGCTACTCCCTGTAAGCTCTGGAGGACTCCTGCGCAGTTCCATCAGAGCCGAGAACAGTGTCCTTTCTTGTGCAAAGTGTGAGGCGACCTTGCAAAAGCTGTACTTAGTTTCAATAGGGAGGAATATTCTAACCGAATGATTTTATTTTTTTCATAAACTAGGAAAAAGACCTCACTTATAAAAATGTGTTTGCATTTTTTTCCATAAGCAAACCCTGATTGTTCAGTCGACATTGCCTTAGATGTGAACCACTCGATTCCCATATGCCAAGTTCATAGCTAAACACCATTTTTGTACCTATCAGCGGGGTGGGGGGTGGGTTATATTAATTTATTTTTATCTTTCTTTTTTCATTTTCACTCTTTTTTCTTAAAAAACTTTCCTTCTTTTTCAATAAAATAAATTGAAAAAAGTAAACAATTAAAATATCATTTGCTCTTGGTTAACATCTCTAATATCCAATTTAAGAATTTAAATGTGATTGACTATATTACAGAATTGTTGAGGGAAAATATTAGCACAACTTCTAACATTTAGAAGTTACCACAATTTAAAGTAAATTCTAATGCAGGAGTTGTTCTCCAATGGACTCTATTATAATTTTCTGTTGGATACGTCAATATTTTTATAAAAGTTTGGGCAGCTTGCTATACAGAACACAATGAAAGAAATCTATGAAACTTATAGAAACACTCTACAACTGACTTCTTTTTTTTGGATATATTTGAATTATTAACTAAAAACACAATATAGCTTCACTATTTCATCACCCATAGTTTCTTAAAGAAAAGGAAAAGAAATTTAAAATTTGCAGCTATTTCTTGAATGGGTGGATATTTTCAAGACTTTCTGTAGCACGTAACTCAACAAGACCTTCGCACAAATTGCAATTAACTTGTCACATCACTAGAAAATACAGATGAGTGACAATAGGCATCTTCTGTAAGCACTCAAGTGATGTTGACAACTCTGGACTCTCCCTTCTTCACTCTGTCCTTCATCCTCTCTTCTTCCTCATATTTCGCCTCATTTTTTTCAGTGTTTTCCTCTCTCTCAATGCAATTGACAGGCAAGGTGGCCACCAGCAGCCAGGACAGAGCACCTGAGTTTGGATGCCCCGAGGATAAGAAAACAGCCTCTTCACAGAGGAGGCAAGGATGAATCTAGGGATCCACTGAGATGGTGTCAATCTTATTGGGCTGTTGGTGGTGAACTTAATATCTTATATACAAATGTTGATTTATTGATTTATAATGATGTACACCCTAAAACTACTTAATATTTTAGTGCAATGTTCCTTCAGTAAACTTAAAAAAAAAAAAAAAAAGAAGTTGGTGCACCCACATGGAGTAGGGGTTGAACACAGTCCATATACATCCCAAGGTCCCAGGTTCATGTCCTGGGGCCGACAGAACAACCAAGATAAACAACTAAATAAAACAGAGTGCTTCTTCCTCCTCTCTCTTCTTGCTTGTCTGCCCATTCATCTTCATTCCTGCCTGCACATTTCCTTTAGAAAAATGAAAAAGGTAACTTACCTGAAAAGCACTTTCTACATTTGTACGAGATTTGTGAGTTTAAATGAATAGTGTATGTAAACTGTAGAGTGCAGTACAGGGTATAAGACGGATGCCCCATAAATGATAATCAAAGGAAAGGAGTAAGTTGGCAGGTGGTACTCTTTGGAGAGGAAGCTGATAGGAAATCATGTTCTAGTGATACCTGAGGTGCCCATGGGAGACACAGAAAGAAATATCTCTCAGGGAACCAGGGGCAAGGATCTGGAGCTTGGCGGTAACATTTGGGAGAGGTGGTAATTAGATTTCAGTGTGTTTGTTGCATATTTTAAGTTCTCTGTTTTAGTCAAAGAAATCCTAGCTCCTCATAGTTGCAGACACGAATTCTAAGCTGGGAAGATATTAAGAGTAACTGTGCCCTGAAAGTGGGTTAGAACAATTTCTCTCTTGGGTCTCTTAGGCCAAAACAGTATTGTATTCTTCAATTTTTCTCTCAGGAGATTTTTGCCTAGAGTGTGGGTTGTTCTTTTTTCCTACTGCTATTTTTATCTACGGGAAGGTGCAGGCTTTTCTAAACTCTCCATTTCTTTCAAAGTGGTGCTTAAGTAAATCCATGCCATTTTTATTTCTAAGTACTATGTGAGGGCACAAGAGTGAGCGTTACAAAAAACAAGGTGGCAGGTTAGAGCAGTTCTTTCTGGGACCAGTTTCAGGACCTTTCTGTAGGACAGAGGTACCTGGAGGAATCTTTGACCCCTAGGGTACAGTTAACCCCTAATAGTCATGGGGAGAATCCAGAGCAGAGAATATAACCGTGAATATATATGAAGGTGCTGTCGTGTTTAGGAAGCAAGCTAGTGATAGTCTAGGAGTTATTTGTATAATCTGCACGACTTTTATTTTAATGCAGATACCCAATTACTATTAAATAGTAATACAAACCACTCAGAATGCTGTGAGCTTAGGTATTATAAGGATAAATTCATTCCTAAAAGATACCATTGCAGGGGAATTGTATTTGATAACAGGATGGGTATATTAATTTTTATTGCCAGTGTAATCAGTTGCCATGAATTTAGTCATTCAAAACAACACAATTTTATTATCTCATATTGCTGTAGGTCAGAATTCAGTTTCATGTATTTTTAGGACAGAGGTTCCAATTTTATTGGTAGATTTAGCTTCTAGAGGTCACCTGTATTCCTTGGCTCATGGTTCCCTTTCTCTGTCTTCAAAGGCAGCAATGGTGAGTGTAGTCCTTCTCACACTTTAAATTTCTCTGATGGCTGCTCCTGCCTCATGTCTCCTACAGTATGTCTCTCTCCCTTTCATTTTATTTGGAAATAATAGCCATACATCTTTGTATAAATTTAAGGTATATAGCATGGTTTGATTTATGTATACTGTGTAATGATCACCATAAGAAGCTCAGCTAACATCCTTCTTCTAATATACAATAAAAATAAAGAACAGAAAGAAGGAAAGCTTTTCTCCTTGTGATGACAACTCAGGATGTGCTTTCATAACACCTTTTCTATATGCCATACAGCACTGTTAGCTGTAGTCATCTTAGCATATGTAACATTCCTAGTATTTACATATCTTTTAGATTAAATTTTGTAACTTGTTGACACCTTTCCCCAATTCCACCTCCTCCTTACCCTCCACTTCTGGGGACATCAAATTTGATCTCTTCTTTTATGAGTTTTTTTTTTTTTTTGAAATGCCACGTGTAAGTGAGATCATACAGTATGTCTTTCATTTGTCTTCTCTGACTTATTTCACTTAGCATAATGACTTCAAAATCCATCTATGTTGTCAAAATGGTAATATTTTCTCATTTTTTATCATTGAATAATATTTCATTGCTCATATATATTTATCTCCAAGGTCTTTATCAATTTATCCATTAATGGATGCATAGGTTGTTTCCATGTCTTGACTATTGTGAATAATGCTGCTAGAACATGAGAGTACAGGTACCTTTTTGATTTAGCATTTTTGTTTCCTTTGAATATATTCCCAGAAGTGGAATTGCTATAACCCATGTTTTTTTCTAGTATCATATAGTAGTTTTAATTTTAATTTTTGAGAATCCACTATGGTGTTTTCCATAGTGTTTGTGTTAACTTAAAGTTCCATCAGCAGAACACAAGGATTCCCTTATCTCTTCATCCTTATCAGTTTTTGTTATCTCTTGCCTTTCTGATGATGACATCCTACCAGGCATGAGGTGATACCTCATTGTGGTATTAATTAGCATTTCTCTAATAACTGGTGATGTTGAACATCTTTTCATGTATTTGTTGACCTTTCATATATCTTCTTTGGAGAAGTATCCAGGTCCTTCGCTGATTTTCAAATTGGGTTATTATGATTTTTGCTATTGAGCTGTATAAGCTCTTTATATATTTTGGATATTAATGCATTGCCAGATAAATAGTTTGCAAATATTTTTTCCCTTTCTATAGGTTGTTTTTTTACTTTGCTGATGGTTTCTTCGACTATGCAGAATCTTTAAAAAATTACATTTTATTGAAGGAAAATTGCATCAAACATGGTTTTATGATGTGCATCATAGTATATCCACAGAGCATATCTGTATATAATCCAATAAGTTCATCACCATTACTATACAATTGTTCCACTCTACTTAATTTGTCTGTCAACCCTCCCCCTTCTCTTCCTGCAACCACTGACTTACTTTTATTCACTAAAAGTCTGTTTTCATTTGATTCAGTTTGTCTCCTTAGTTTCTCTGTAGTCCACAGATGAGAGATACCACACGATGTCTGTCTTTCTCCTTCTGGTTTATCTCACTAAGTATAATTTTTTGGATTTGGAGGAAGGCCAGCAAGTGTAGGCAGGATCAGCACCAGCATGAATCTGTATTTAGTGCTTTTAGTTGAGAAAAAGATGCATCAATGAAAATAGGTCTTAGATTTTTGAGGTTTCTGGATATGTTCAGGAGGTGGACTGACTGTGTTCTCCCAAGTTCACATGCTGTGATCCTAAGCCCGGAATCCCAGAATGTGACTGTATTTAGAAATAGGATATTTAAAGAGGAAATTATGTTAAAATGAGGTTATTATGGTAAACCTTAATCCAATATGTCTTTAAAAGATAAGAAAAATGATGACACAGACACACACAGAGGAAAGACCATTGAGGACAAAGCAAGAGGTGGTTATCTACCAGCCAAGGAGATAGTCTGAGGAAACCCACTCTGCTAACATATTGATCTTGGACTTAGAGCTTCCAGAACTGTCAGGAAATAAAACTTCTGTAGCTTAAGCTATCTGTCTATAATGTTTGTTATGGCAACCCTAGCAAATTATTATAGATCACCTATAATCAAGTCATAGGGATGAGGGTTGTGGTACATCTGATTTTGGAAGAAAAGGAAAACTGAGGTAGAAGGTCAGATGATTTGAGCTCTTATTTTAATGTTGCAAATGCTTAGAGATTGCTACCTTGGACAAGCTACTGCTACTTCTTTTCATTTTTAAATGAAATAATTATATTCCCCAATTCTGTAATCCTGAGAATCATTATTAGACCTGGAGGTCTAACTGACGTACAATATGGAATCTGAGAAACGGCAGTATATACAGCTAAAGTTCAAACTCTGTCTTCTCTTCCTAGGAATTGTGGAGAACTTCATAACTTCTACCACTGTGACATTTCTGTCACTGTGTTTCATTTAGCTATTCATTTATTTTAGCTAGAAAGAAATTATTCACAATAAGCTCTTTTTGGACAGGATCAAAGTTTAACTCAGGAAAGCCCCAAGATTGACAACTAATTTGCTTTCTATTTTTAACCACACTTCATTTCAGGGAATAATGTTTTCTTGTTTTAGTGAAGCTATTCAAGCAAAATTTAGTCACAAAACATGCTTTCTCCAAAGCCCCATATTACCATCATGATCACTTATGCTAAAAGGTATGCCTAAGTTCAAAATAAGGAACTCTGAGAATGTGAATTTTCATCTGTTGTTAATTATTACTGTATGTGTTCAATTTCCTGAAGTCAGGTGGTTTGTGTTAGGACATTGAAGTTTCATGTCCAGTAAATATTTGTATGCACATTCCCCATATGTGTGGAGTAAACAGAATGATTTTTAACTTCCCATAAACTAAACTTATTTTGGATCTGAAAATCCTTAAGGAAAGAAAAAAGAGCATCAGGCAAAATTCTGAGATTCAACTTATACTTACCTTTTTTAGGATTCACTCTAGCAAAAATGATAGCAAGAAGTGAAGGTTCTGGATATAGAACTATAGAATCCTTGCCTGGGCAATTTTTCATTGGCTCTAGTCTGCTCTCTAATTAGAATATGAAAATGTCTTTTGAAAAAAGTCCAGTCCAATTTTATTAGCTTGACAGACCATTTACCCTCATGAAAATGAACAAAATATGCAATATTTGACATCTAGAACATTTTACCATGAATTTCTTTGGAAAATTTATATTTCTTGGATGCGATACGCAGACTTAAATGTATAATTTGTAGTTCCAGGTCTTCTCAAATCCCTTTTCGATGACTATTAAATGAGATTCACATATTTTAAGTGAAAGTTTAAGATAGAGCTGTTATTTCCAGGAAATAAGAAAGTGAACACTGAAAAAAGTAACTAAATGTAATCAGTTGCAAATATGAAGAACAGGGAAATGGAAAACTGGTCTCTTACTATAGCAACAGTAAAAGACAGTGAAAACAGAAAATGAAAAGCTCTTCTGTGGTTTCAATTTCCATGGAGAGCATGTTGTCTTAGGTCTGAAAAATAAAGCATTTCACTTGATCACAAGGTATTAAATTGAAACCTTTACTTGGAGCACAAATGGCCCTAAATTAACAAGAATTTACTACTGTGTGTGCATGTGCATGTGTGCGCAGAGCTTGGGGTGGGTTGGGTGAGGTTTGAAAGGATGTACTACAAGGATCTAATTGGAATGCAGAGTAAAATGAAAATTTCCTAACTTGAGTGACAGATCTGTTGTCTAGAAGTGGAAGAATGAGTTCATGATGCTTTTGACTAAGGCACTTCCATGGGAAAGTCCCATTTTATTGGCGCCATGAAGAATAGGCAGTATTTGATTAACACGATAAATTAGTAGTGATAATAATGACAGAAACTAACATCTGAACATGTTGGGCATTGTACTATGCTCTTTTAAGTCAACTGCTAAACCTCACAAAAACTCTTAAGAGACCCACATAATTATTGCCCCTTTTTTCCCACATTGATTGTATTTTGATATATAAATGTTACTGATAGAAAGAAAGGAATTTGATGGAAAACATAATATTTTTTATTCTCTGAGCATTTCTGCCTAAAATACAGCGTTTTAGAACAAAGCTAGCTCTTTAAAAGCATTTGTATTTCTTTTTAAAGTAATTTTTATTGAAAGAATATTATTTTTTAACATTATGCAGGTTTCAGGTATATAGCATTATGACTTGATATCTGTATATGCTATATTGTAATCTCTACCAAAAGTCTAGTTTCCATCACCACCATTCAACTGACTTCCTTTTACATCATTTACTCACTCCCTTTTCCTTCCCCCCTGGTAACTACCATTTTGTTCTTATAGTCTAAGAGCTTGTTTTTGTTTTGTTTTGTTTTCATTTGTTTGTTTATCTTTCACATATGATTGAAATCATAACATATTTGTCTTTCTCCATCTGACTTGCTTCATTTATCAAAATACCTTCTAGGTCCATCTATGCTCTTGAAAATGGCAGAATTTCATTTTTTTCTTTTTCTGAGTATTTCATTATATATATACATGTATATATGTGTGTGTGTGTGTGTGTGTGTATGTGTATACATATATGCCACATCTTTACTCATCTGTCAATAGGTGCTTAGGTTGTTTCCAAATCTTGGCTATTGAAAATGAATACTGCCACTATTTTAAAGGTGGAGGCAGATGTAATCTGATCATGTCACAAAAGTTCACTTGAATTCAACTGCATTGCTTTAAGCAACAGTGCTCTTTTCTAAGAGAGATGGACAGCCTAAAAAGAGATACTTTGAGTAAACAGCTGCATGAATAGTTTTGAAGAAATTACAAGGTTTTGTGTGGCCTAAGTATGGAATGTTTTGAGGCAATGAAGTTGGAGGAAGAGTGAGAAATGAGGTGGGCTAAATGGTGGAAACCTGAATATCATTTCAAGAATTTTTGTTTTCTTCCAGGAAGTGGGGAGGCAATATGTGTTTTTATGTAAAATGGTAATGTGATTTGACTAATACTTATAGGATAAATCTAGTGGTGGCCTGAAGTATGGACTTGAGAAGGGAGAGATTGGAGGACCTGGGAATAGTTACGTAGCTGCTGTAACACACAGGTGTGATTACCATGTAAAGAGTCAATGTGGGATGGGCAAAGGTATATATGGTAGACATGGTGGGAAGTGGAATTGGCTGGATATTGGAATTACATGTGTATAGGATTGAGAAGGGAGGGTTTCAGAGCTTTCATTGTTTAAAATGCAGTGATGCTATTGATCTAAGGAGTACAGGAGGAAGTCTTTAAGGAAGACTATGTGTTGAGTGAAACCACTAGATGTTCAGTGGAAATTTGAAAATCCCATTCTAGGACAGGGTTAGAGAACATGGTAGACCAAACACTAAGGTAGGAGTTGAAGTCTTGAAACAAAATATTGGATAAAAATGTGGAAGACCAATGTTGTATCTAGAAAGGACACATGGATTTAAAGGAGTAGGTGGATGAATTGTAATCAGTGGGGAAGACTTAAAGGGCATGGTCAGAAAAGGTCTTCTTTAGATTATTCTGGATTCCAAAGGAGAGCGTTTCAGAAAGGAAAAATTGTCAAGACCGACAGCTAGGTGTATAGCATAAATTTTGTAAAATAATCAATAGATCAGTTTAGTGTTTTTCAAATCTCTTAGCATCGGGATCCTTATCTCTTAAAAATTATTAAGGAACCAGCCTTAGCTTGGGCTTCTATAATAAAATTTCATAGCTTTAGTGGTTTAAACTACTGACATTTATTTCCCACAGTTCTAGAGACTAGAAGACCACATCAAAGTGATAGCATATTTGAAAGTAGGTCAGGACCCATTTCCTGGCTTGTAGCAGCCACCTTCTCTCAAGGAGGGAGGAGAAAGAGAGGGAGAGGAAAAGAGAGAGAGAGAGAGAGAGAGAGAGAGAGAGAGAGAGAGAGAGAGAGAGAGAGAGAGAGAGAGAGAGAGAGAATGAACTCAGATATCTTCCTTTCTTATAAGGACACTTCTCACCATGAGGGCTCCAACCTCATATTATCTAACGTAATTCTCAAAACCCCTACCTCCAAATACCATCATATTGGGGGTTAGAGCTTCAACATATGCATTTTGGGGTAAACAAGCATTCAATCAATAATGGATCAAATAATTTTATTTATATGTGTTTTATATATTGACATTTACTATACAACAAATTAAAACTGGGAATAATTTAAAAGAATTACTTTAAAGTAATAATAAAAGTTAATTACATGTTAATGCTAATAGGTTTTATAAAAATATTTTATAAAGCAAAGTTAAGGATAAAATGGCATTATTTCTCATATTTTTCAAATCTCTCTCATGTCTGACTTAATAAAAGACAGATTGATTTTCATATTTGCTTCTTGCATTCAATCTGTTGACATATAACACATCATGAAACTTCTGGAAAATGTAGCTCAAGAGAGATTGAAAATGAAAAAGTGGCACACTATCCTTTCCACATTCATTCCAATATTTCTATTTAAGGTATTTGTTTTTCTTTTTGAATTTCACATACTTGTAAAAATTATTTCACTCATTTTTTTTGTTTTGGCCCACTGGGACTCTAAATTCTACAAGTTGATTATATCTTTTATCTGTCTTGTCTGTCACCATTTCACAGTAGCTCATACCCAATATGCTCAGTATAAAATTATTGAGTGAATGAGGTCATTAGCCTAAGGCAAGTATAATGAAGGGAGAGCTGAGTGTGAGTTGGTGAATATCATTGAGGAGATGTGGTAGGGATGTGGAGTAAGAATTTTCCTGATGCTCAAGGATTGACAACAAGAACCCATAGATGAAAACAAAGCCTGTGTCTGTTGCTACCTTTAGTTCTACATTACAGAACATTGGAAGGAGAGGGCGGTCATTGAAAAAATCAGAGGTATGGCAGAGTGTTTACAGTAAGAGCCTTTTTCTCCCAGTATGTCGTGGTTAATGAATTGAGAATGTTCCAAGGACCTTCATAGATCAAAGAGACTCACTCAGATGAGCATGTCTGTAAGAAAGGATGGTTGACATCCCCTCCCTTGATGGATGCTTGCAGAGAAGCAACTTGAAGCTTCCATTGGCATAGAGAAGAGAGTGCTGAAGGGGTTTTGGGGAAATCATGACATATGTCTCAAAAGGAAGGAAAGGGTATTATTGAACATGAGATTAATACTTCTCTGGAGGTTTCTAAATCTCATGGTCCTGTGGAAGGAGTCTGGATAGCCATATTGAGAGGAACGGGGGCATATTATCTTTAGGGAAAGGAGAGAAAAGAGGAGAAATGCTCCTCAGGACTTTCTGCCCTTAAAAGAGCCCAAAGGGGATGTCAGTGATTCCTCTAGTTCCACGTGAAGGAACATTGAGTTTTGAGCGGCATTATATAGTGTTGTCTGGTGTCTACTGGCCCAGGGGAGATGATCCTCCATTTGCACTGATGTGAGGAGAGTTGGGGTGAAACTGAACAGTGTCAAAGAGAAATACACACACTGTTTTTGTGAATACCATGTCAGTATATAGAACTATCTCAAATCAGAGCAAAAGGGGCCACTTGTCTCCATCACTGGGTCATCAGGTAGGATCTTCCTCCCTGTATCTCCCAGCCCCCGACATTGAAGGGACTAGCTCAGAAAGAAAAAGGTGAGCATGGGGTAAGTCTGTGTCTCAGAACAAGATGACTTCTTCAGCTGAGCTGGAGTGTGAGGTGAGGAACAGGTCACACTCTCTTCCATATCAAGTCCTCTGAATCCCAACATGGAGAAAGGTTTACCTAGGTAAAGGATTGAAGTTTTAAACAGAATTGGGCTTGATAAAAAAAGAATCAAACTCCTAATAGCTTCAATTGACCAAAAATAGATGAAATGTGTCCAAAATTTTATTAAGTGAAAGCAAAGTGGGATGCATGGTTGCAAGCAGGAATTAGAGAAAAATAAAGCCATTTCATGTAGTGCCTTGCTGAATAAGATGCTTTAAGGAACCACCAGCTAAAAAGCAATTTGTTTACTTTCAGTTTCTATGAGCTTATAAGTGCCCTCTGGGCTGTGACAATGCCTTAATAATTTGACTCTTGACATCAGTTAGGGGTGCCTTATGCATAAAGGGAGCCCTGTAGTTACTTACTAGGTTGAGGTGCATATTTCAGTTCTGGGTAGCAGAGAGCACAGCCGACTTGGAAAGAATGTATTCCTTTAGCCTTGATCTCCTTTAGTAGCAGACCCAGGAGTCACACACTGAAGAACAAACAGCCCTTATGAGCAATTCCACATTATGATTTTGAATCTTTTCGTCTTGTAGATGTAATAATAAGCACGAGCAAGTCAAAGAGAACCAGCCAGTGGAATGAAGAAGGGACACACACACATGCATGTTTATAGCTGCAGATTTTAAGAACAGATGCACATCTGGGGATGGAAAGTCAGGGGCAGTGATGAAAGTGAGGAGTGTAGAGTGGACCGTTGACTGACAAAGCCAGGGGTTATTCTCTCTCTAGGTAGAGAATGGAGAAAACATTGTCCTTTTCATGATGTTTACTTGAGAGAATTGTACTACATGTTTAATAACCCAGAGGATGTATTTACAGAAAAACTTGGCAGTGATAGTTTTAAAATGTCCTTCCTGCTGCTGGAAATCATCCCAGGCATATTTAGATAAGGAAAGCTAGAAATGAAGCAGTAAACAGATTTTCAACATGATATTTCTAAATCTAATGACCAATTAGGGAGAAGTGATATAACCCAGCAGGCTCCTTTGGAGAGGAGATTCAGACTCCACGGAGAGAGAAGCTAGTGGGTGGAATGAAATAGCACTTAACCCCTCAGCTGAGGACAAGGGTTGAAGTATTAGATTCGGGAGATACATTGACACTTGGATAATGTGGGAAAATAACTGTGACCAGTTCTGTGTTTCATTTTCTGCTCTCTGCACTAGAAGGATTGCTAGCAGCTTGGTTCATGCCCGAGTGCAGCACACTTGGGCAGTAGCAGCTTTAAACTGAGTCAGCATTTACAGGAAGAGAGAGTATTGCCAGTTAGAAGCACTTTCATGTAGGACTTGGATTTTCAGATAAAATACAGGATGTCTCGTTGAATTTGAAGTTCAAATAGACAACAAAAAATTTAAGTATGCCTCATACAAAATTTAGGGCATGCTTATACAAAAATTTGATGTTCATTTGAAATTCGAGTTCAACCAGGTGTTTTATGTTTTTATTTGCCAAATCTGAAAACTCTTTTTAGGAGCAAATCTCATCACTGAGAAGTTGTTTTTTTTTCTATTTTCTTAATTCAATAAGGATCTGGTTAAGAGTAACAGGACAACTAACCTCACTTCAAATGTTTGGGTTGTTACTGACGAATTTTTGTGTGAACTAAGCTGAGGGGTGAGAAATCAACTGAGAACTGGCAGGCTTGAAGACATGTAGGGTATCTCTGGCTTTGCTTTTGTAGATGAAAAAATTTTATTAATGTAAAAATACACATAACATAAAATTTACCATTTTATCCGTTTTTTAAGTGTACAACTCATTGGTGTTAAGTATATTTACATTGTCCAGCAACCATCACCACTACCCATTTCTAGAATGTTCCGTCTCCCCAATCTGAAACTCGGTACTCAGTAAACCACTTCCCATTCTCCCCTCATCCTTCGTCTCTGGCAATCACCATTCTGTTTTCTATCTCTAGGAATTTGACTATTTCAGGTATCTCATGTAAGTCAAATTATACTAGATTTGTCCTTTGGTGTCTAGCTTATTTCACTTAGCATGATGTCTTTAAGGTTCATCTGTGTTATCAGAATGACATTCCTTTTTGTGCTTAATCTTCCATTGCATGTTTGTCCTGCATTTTGATTATCCATTAGTTTACCAATTTGTTCACATGTTTTAACTATTATGAATAATACTGCTATGAACTTTAATGTGCAAAAATCTGTTCAAGTCTTTGCTTTAATTTTTTGACTATATACCTAGAAGTGGAATTGCTAAATCATATGGCAATTTTATGTTTAATTTTTTGAGAGACTACCATATTTTCTTCCATAGCATCTACACCATCTTATATTGCCATCAGCAGTGCATGACGGTTCCAATTTCTCCACACCCTGGCCAATACTTGCTACCTTCTGTTTTTTGATAATGCTCTTCTTAATGGGTGTGTGCAGACATATTTTTAAGGATGATTTGTTGCTTCTGCTTTTAGTTTGAACAAGAAGCATTCACTCTTTCTTGTTCCAGAATCACAGCGGCCTTTGGTACTGATAGAAGATTATGTATTTTTTAAACACAAATTTTTTGTATTTTATTTAATATTTATTGAGGTAACTAAAATTTAAAAAATTATCTAAACATATGTACATATGTACAGGTTCGCCGTTCTTCAATTATAAGACAACACACCCTACTCATCACCAACTTATCATAAGTGCTTCACCACTGTCCATTGGACCGTACCCACCACACTTGCGACCCTTGTTCTCACTGATAGCTTCAGTTCTATTGCTAATGTCCAAGGGTTGGTTTTTTTTTTTTGGTCTGTTCCTTTGCTTTGTTTCTTTATATTACACATATGAGTGGGATTATCTGGTATTTGTTTTTCAGCTCTTAAAGAATTTTTTTGAGTTCTTTTATTGCCACCAAAATTACCCTCAACCTTCTCCCCAGATTGCAGGTCATAGAGTGTCTGTGTGATTATGATGTTGAACATGCATGGAAGCAGCTACTTTCTTTATTCATATTGGATGTAGCCACTGACTCAGACTTATTTCCCTCAGATATCAAAGACTCGGTATTGGTTTGGAGGCTGGGAGGACTGTGATCACAGTGCTGGCCGACCGGCTGTGTGTGAGAGTTCACAAGCACACTCTTCTCTCTTTGTTGGTGCCTGGGGCAGGTGGGAGCAGGCTCAAGGATTGCTTGGGACTGCTCTCCAGGCTCAGCTTCACTTCTGGGTCTGCTCTCCTGGCAGGAGAATTGCTCCCACAGGATCTACTCTCCCTCTGATGTCCAAGAGTCTCAACTTGGTATGTACTTGGAAAAGGTTCTTCACCTCTCCCTGTGCCTGTTTCCTCACTAAACTGCATCCCGTTCTCACTGCTGAGATGGGCAATTTTTGACCCAAGCTTCCTTAGCCTCTCCATTCATTTTCTTATCCTCAGTTCTTTTTAGAAAGCTGTTACTTGTATCTAGATGCAATTTTGTTGTGTCTGTGGAGGTGAGCTCAAGCGCTTGCTACTCTGCCATCTTTGGTGTGTTCTAAAATTATGTATTTATTACACAAACTATTTCTATAAAGTTAGAAAATGAATTTTCCAGTGAGACTTTTAAACTAGCTCTGAATATACAACCAAAAGAGGAATTTTAGAAAAACTTCAAGCAATTTTTGAGCTAAGCATATAGGCCCTTTTACTTTAAAAGACATGATACAGTTCTGCTTTAAAGAACATGATGGAAGTTCCGGTTTATTTGCTGAAACACGCAATGAAACGTGCATTTACATTTTTTAGTTATACCGCAGAATCTGAATGGCTCTCTGAATCTAGACTTGACATTTCCCCCCGGATATTAGTTTCCCAAATATTCTGAATTTTCAGTCATAACACCCAGTATAGCAACGTTGGAGAAAGGAGTAAGCTGAATTCAAGTTTGAAATAGAATTTGTCTTCTCCCAAATCTAATAAGTAACTACCTTTCAGAAAATAGAAGATGACTGTTCCTATGGCTACAGATGCCTTAAAGCAAGAAGATATTCTCAGCCTGACATTTCCACCAGCTCTGTACTGATCCGTATCGCTAGTAGAGGGAACCAAGAGACAGGGTCACACGTGATCCCAATACAGGGGGCTTTCACATCACAGTTTCCTTTCTCCAGAGTTCTTCAACGGAAATCTATCTGAGGCTTGTTGTCCTTCCTATCTTCCAGCCTCCCCCAGTCCCGTTTCCCAAATCCTGATGTGTGCATATATGTTTCTGTATCTATTCACTTTCTTTTTGCCTTACTCATCTTTGTGTAAATCCAGACTGGTATGTCTTCATAGTTGTCAATGACTCATTCAAGATGTACTTTTAGCTCAGGATTGAAAATGCCATAGGAATAAAAAAGATTCTATTATTAAATATCTTTTGAGCAGGACATTTTGAATTGTTTGCCAAGCACAGCTCGTATTTCCTTGGCAGTTCTTTCTTTTCTTTAAAAGAATATTTCTTCTGGGTGAACTCTTATGAATCTGTTAGTTTCATTTTGATTGGTACTAATGACACTTCTAATTGTTATTCCTTTACTTCTAAAAGAATAATTGATCAGTTTGCAGATTTCCCAGTTAAATGTGCCATATTTTTAGTACCCTGAGTCCCACTAAATAAATTAAATCTTATTTAATTTAAGTTATGTGTGGTATTGGGCACATTGTTTGCTTTATGTTTTTAACATCACAAGTAGATAGTGATGTGGGTAAATAAACACTCAGTATGGACACAATTTTTTTGCTGATTCTAGTAGTTTGTACCAGAACTGATGTGATGTGTCAGGGGTATGTATGCCTAACAGGGACTGGCTAAAAGCCCACCAATGGTAAAGGGCTTTCACACGAGATTGCCAGTGGTATTACCTTTATCCAGAAATGTTAGTTCTCTAGCATCCACAAGGTGTCATGAATCATGAGTTTTTTCTGATAACATGTACATATTAAAATGGATAACACAAGTAAAATTGTATGTAAAATCTTTCTGTTTCCCCTTGCCTTCAGCAACACATACAAGCTCCAAAAGCATTTTAAGTCTGGTAAAGGACAACAATAATGAACTCAAGTTTTCATATCTGAGTTTTTTTTTTCAGCATAGATTTAGATAAGAGAGCACCCATGATCTGGGGTCCACTTAAGGCATGGAAGCAAATGATGTCTTCTGTTCCATTCATTTTTTTTACTCAGAAATTTGTGTCAAAGGCAAGACTGAAAATTAAAACTAACTGGATGGAGTATTAAAGAACTGAAAGAAACCAATTTTCGTGATTGCATGTGACCGAAAAGTTATGAATCCATCTGGGCTATCACTTCAGGGGCTATTATCCAGCAGGTGATGAGGGCTTAACAAAACATTGGTAGCATTCACTGAAACATAGAATTTATTGTAATTAAATCGAGTTAAGACTTGGCTCTAACCTCTTCATATTCTTTTTTCTGGGTCTACCACCTTTCTTTCCCTGGAAAAGCTCTTACAAGTACCTCTAGTTATTTGCTTTTGACCAACCAACACTGAAGGACCAGCCCCACAGTGTGAGGGAGACTCCAGGTCATGGAAACACTGGAATAAAGCATTGTTGATGAGATAGTAGACTTTAATTCTGAAAAATAGACCTTTGCTTAATTGCCAGGCACATGAACCCTACATTTAGGAATAGTTTTCCTAAATGGTGCTTGAGTAGAATTTGTAACTATTAGGAAATCACAGATGATTCTGATGAACTCTAATGGAAGTGGTGACAAGGATACTGATGGACTCCTAGACCAAAACCAAAGCAGACCTGCATTAACACTCTCAACATTTTATCTGTCCTAGGTTAAAGCCAGTTTAGTTTAGCCTTGGAGTCCCTGACAGGATTTCAAACACAAGTTTTCTCAGGACAGTATCTTTGATGCTGAGAATAAGATTCTAGGAGACTTGCTAGGAGAGCTATTTTATGCTTTCACTTTAAGGAGGGGGCTGTATAGGGGAAGTGGAGAGAGCTGACTGTGGGTGTTAGTAAAGAGCAAGGGAAACATGTTGAAAATAGATCCTGCATCAGGGCTGCATAAAAGTGCTTGTGCAAGAGAATGGGAGAAAGAGCATGTGATCTTTCAGGGCAGAGAGGTCTGTTCGGCAGGCCTCCATTGTGTCCCCCAAGTGAAGCTTAGTACATGGCACAGAACACATGTTCTGTAATGTGCTTGTTGAATGAATTAATGGTAAAGGAAGATGAGCAAAAACCAGCCTTATAGGGGAGTCATTTCAGACAGTCAGAGATTTAGGTCAGGCCCTAGGGCTGTGGCTGCAGATGAGAACTCAAGTCCTGGTCCCCAGTACATAAGTTCTCATTTAACATAATCAATGGTTTCTTGGAAAATTTAAGTAAAATGACACCTGTAATGAAAGTAGTTCCTCGAATAGCATGGTTTCCTTCAACTTTGTTGGGGATTTTTTTTTTTCCCATTTCATCAACATTGTGATATTATTCAAGGACCTTTTGTAGTTCTTGGGGCACACACTTCAATACACTGAAGACTTTGCTGGCCCCTTGTCTCCAGCACATCCACACCAATTGGTGATTGACAGCAGATCAGACTCTGCTCTCATGGTGGAGTTGTGGGAGGGGTGAGAATTGGAGAGAGAGGAGAAATCGCAAGAAGGTTAATAGAAAAGTTTCTAGGTGGTTTCCCTGAATAACTAATTGGCAATAAGGCAATCTTACTGTAAAAAAATCATGAAACATAAAAGAGGTACATGAATCAAAATGACATAATGGAAATACTGAAATTTCTTCCTTTATAAAACAGCTATCAGTTTCCAAAACTGGGATGCATGTTTACGACAGCTTTGTGTTGTGTTGTGAGTCTGCTATCCTGTTGTTTGACAGCTGAAGGCTGCTGCTATTTCTTAACATTGTCATGTATATAAACTAGTAGGACACATTCGGCTACAGTTTACATGTTCCATCACATACTCAGTCCTTGTATTTCATCAAATCATTTAAACCAGGTTCTGTGCAAGCCACCAATATTCTGTCTAGTCTATATCATGCTCTCCACTCCAAATAGCTACAATATCCAGCATTTTAAAGAAATTTATACTTTCTAGGAATCACATGGCCATCTATATTTTGGGGAATAAGAAGATCAGAAAAGATGGCCTCGGAGAACATGGTCTTGTCTCCAAATTAGGTAAAGAATCGACAGTTGATGCCCCCAAAGGCTGTTGTGAATTGCTGATCACCTCTTTTGTATTTGCCATAATAAAAGTTTTGGTTTTAGTTGGAAGAGATGACTATGCTCTTTGAGGGACATGCAAACTGAAGTGCTGTCTATTTCCAGTGTAGTATGTAATGTGGCTTTACACTCTCCTATTTCTAGGCCGACCACACGTCCCTTTTAAAAGAGGACAGTGCCATTTATGTCCATGTCTCTTGACAGTCAGTGTCATCCTATTTTATGAACCAGGACTGTCTGTAATGCAGGGTAACAGGGGCAGCTGAGGGGACCCCACGTCCCTCTTCTGTTCTGTCCCATTCTGAAATATGGTCAGCCTACTTATTTCACTTTCCATAACTTTTACCACCGTATTTTAGAATATGTTTGTGGAAATACTGGGTCACTTGAAACCAAACTATCATCCAGTTATTTTATCTTTTATGGCAAAATCGACTTATAGTCAGTTAATTATGTGGTGAAAATGCTTGTAGCAAAGAATTTATGGCTAATATATTAGACATAGAAAACAAGTGACAGTAATTCCCTCCTTTCCTTTTGACTCTCCTGCACGCTAACCTGATTCAGGCACCATGCTAGATGCTCCATAAATGTTATTATCTATAGTCTTTACTTTCTCTGCTTAAAGCAAGGGGCATCACCTACCAATGAGAATCTGTATTCAGAGCAGCCCTGTAACTCACCAGGACTCTTACAGACACTGAGGTAAGGTCTCAGCACACCTCCCTGGCCCCAAAGTCTCTTCTCCTGTCTGTGCAGCACGGCCACTGAGTCCTGGCCCTCCCATCCCCACACTCTCTCTGAGACGAGCCCCAAGAGCCTTCCTGGTGACTACACTGCTCCCTGAGGCCCTTGAGGCCACTGCTGCCTGATGCAGGCAGACGACACACCAAGTGGGATCCAGAGAGGTTTTTCCAGGCTCCCAGAGGCTGTCACTGAGCAAAGAGAACATTTGCCCTCCAGATCATGGTGTTATGGGCCTCAGAGACCTGCTTTTCTGAGGTCCTGCTTGCTTCTTCCAAAGAGTGGGACATGGAGATGGAGGAAACCTGATCAAATTCTTCATTCTTTTGTTGTCTTACAAAAAAAAACAGTTAGCAGAAATTGAAAACTGATGACAAAATTGACCTGAATTAGAACTTTTCTAAGATAATTTTGGAAAATATGAATAACCCATGAGGGATGTGGGGACTAACTTGACCTACCAGATATTAAAAAAAATACCACTAACTAGAGAATTAAACAATCATGGCACATATTTAGATGGCACTTTATTAATATTTATCAAATTGACAAATAGGAATTTCATTTCTAAGAACTATTCTATAGAAATATTTAAAAAATGCATAAAGAAACATATGTGAATATATTCACTGCAGCATTGTTTATCACAGTTCAAACGTAGAACTTCTCTAAATGTCCATCAGTGCAGCAGTGGTTAAATTAACTAGGTTGTGGTCACATCACAGTGCCATTAAAAGGAATTAAGCAGATGCAAATATGCTGACCTAGAAATATCTGAAATATACTGGGAATGAAGGAATGAAAAAAGTCACAGAACATATTGCTTGTTGAGGTTATAACACCTTGGGAAAGATTTAGAATATACTCAAGTGACATACAGAATATACAGAAATGATTTTCAGTGCTTTTCAATTAGAGGAAAAGTTAAAAGATAGATACTTACTTTTGATATACTTCTGAGGGGTTTTACTCTTTTGTAATGAGCATTTTCACATGCTATAGAGTAGAAAAACAACATGGGAGAAAACAGAACTTGGTGATTTGGGAAAAAAGGAGACGGATGAGTTAAAGATTGCTTCAAGATTTTACCTGCAGATGAACTGACCTGAAACTTCATGGACTAGATAGAAACTATGGCTATCATTGGTTTGGGCCTCCCTGTTGAAGGCAGAACATCCTGTGTCTAGTGTGTGTTAAGTTTTTTGTGGTCAAAGGAACTGTAGAGCCCTACAGCGTTCTGGGAGTGAAAAAATGTTGCTTTAGTGTGGTCAGATTCAATGTGGTCTTAGTAACCATCACCAAAGAAGCATTAGAAGTATTGAAGAAAGGGAAAAAAATAAAAGTAAATAGACTGAAAATGCTGTGAGCCCCAGCAGAAATAACAGTCGATTATACTGGGAAGGTATTAGGAAGCTGTGTGAGCTCTGGTGACCTGAGAAGAGAGCTATCATAACTGAGAAGATCATTCTCCTATCTAGTAGAACCTGGGCTAGATGACTTATATGAAGTAACTTGTAGAATGTTGCAAGCATTAAAGAAGTATGCAATTTATGAATCTTTCTCTTTAATCCCTGTTTCTAATTCCACACTCCTTCCCATTAATCACCACTGATACAGTTTGGTGTAATTGTTTCTAGACAATATTCTGAGCATTTAAGTCATATATGTGGATACCTACACAGAATGATACACATGAAGAATTAAAAGCACATATATGTGTATATATCTATATATGTATATATGTACATGTGTATGTATAATATATATAATATATATAAAATTGACTCTTGAATAACGTGGGGACAGGATTGGGGCACTGATACCTCTCCACAATCAAAAATCCAGGTTTAATTTTGTACTCCCACAAAATTTTACTGCAAATAGCCTCCTGCTGATTGGAAGCTGTATGATAACAGAATCAGTCAATTATACATATTTTGTACATTATATGTATGATATATAGTATTCTTAAAAAAAAGTGAGCTAGAAAAAAGAAAATTTTATTTAGAAAATTATAAGGAAAATACATTTACAGTCCTATACCAGTCCTGCAGCAATACCAGAAGTCTTCTGATATTTTCACCAAAACACTAGAGAGAGTGATTTTGAAGGAGGGAAATAGCACTGAAAGGATGTGCTGATATAGATTTAGCAGAAATGGAGTGCTGGGTTTTTGATGTGGGTAACTTGCGGTATAGTGAGTTTAAGATTTGGGACTCCAAATATGTGGGTTTGACTATGGGTTTTCACACGAACATACATGAACTTGGGAAAATTACTTAACCATTTAGACCATGGTTATCTCTTTTATCAAATGAGACTATAATGCTGTCTCCCTTAGAGGATGACCCTGAGGACTACATGAGGTAATCCTTGCAAAATTCCCATCATGTGCAAGTCCGATGGTGACTGCTCAGTAGACTGCAGTTATTGTTTCAGACTGTGTTATATTCATTTCAGGTCACTTTTGAATGTCCATAGTGCTCTTCTAGTCCATCTGAAAACTGAGTTTTCCAAAGACTAGACTTGTCTTGATTTTTGATTCAGGACGTATATGCATTTTCTGTTTTCAATCTGTCATCTCTGCTTTAACATGCCAAGCCTCCTACAAGGTGTTTTGGAAACTAACCAAGAAAAAATCCAAATGCTTCACACACAACATTTTGAGCTTTCTTTAAATGAGTTATGGCTGACTGTTTCTTCCTTTGTTTTTTTTAAAAAAACCCAAACCGAACCAAACCAAACCAACCTTCATTTCTTTGTTGCTTAAAAGCATAGCTTCCTGAATGGACCTTTGGTTTTTAATGTCAGGGACTTAAGGGTTTTCTTGGTTTTGACCTGTGAAGATTTGACAGCTTTTGCGCTTCTTGTCATTAGCTGACTCTTGACTTTATCAGCTCATACGTGAAAGCCATATTAATTTGTATTGAATCAGATTACGCATTAGCTGTATCTCTGTTTCCTTGACTTGTCTGTTTGTTCAATAAGTGCTGATTGGACATCACTGTGTACCAGGAACTTTATGGTCTAGGGATTTGGTGGAAGATACAATCAACCTTGCCCCTCCTTCTGTGAAATATAAAGTCTAGCAGGGACTACACACATTAAATGATGAATGACTAATCATGGTACTCTGTCGGGGCATGCACGGGGTCTATGAGGCTCCTAAACTTGTCTGAAGGGGTCTCTCTGAAGGAAATGATACCACTATGAGATCTGAAGGAAGAGCGAGTCATCTAAGGAGTGGAGAATATTCCAGTATATTGAAAGACCTAACCAAGGGAGAAATCTTACAGCATTTGAGGAACCGAAATAAAATGAATGAATGAGAGGGAAGAGTGAGGGTGTTGAGAGCTGAGATGGGACTGAAGCCATATGAAAGATTTATTCTTTCCAGGAGTTTCGTTGATGATTGGTTTCTAGTGATAAGTGGTTATATAGTCTAGACTGTTCAGTGATTATGACAATATGTTTGGACCTCATTGAACTCAGCAATCTTTTATTGCTCCTTAGTGATTAATGAAATCTTGTCTCTGGCCAAGTAAACAGATTCTGCACATTACATATTTAAATTGAAGTCTGGAAGGCAAAGTACTACTAGTGAACACCTTGTTTATATGGAGAAAGAAAGAACTTGGAACTACAGAGTCTTTCCTTTGTTTGAACCACTTTTCTCTACTTTGTCAGTCTTTTTTTCTTCTACATTTAAAATTTTATCTAATTGTTGTCCGATAGAGAAAACAAAACAACAATAGTGCTTTAAGGCTATGAAAATCACGACAACTTTAGTGCTTCAGTGGTTCAACTTTTCCTTTCAGTAGCTACACTTGGAATTTTCGGTATTTCCAGTAAGGGGATGGAAAGTCACGTTTACAAGGTGCTTGGAATCCACGTGGGAATGTGATACTACATGAGGAAGAACTCTAGTTTTTTATTTTTGTAGAATTTTAAAATTTTTACTTAAAAACTTTTAGAATAATGATTCACAATAGTTAATACATATAAACATATTTTAAAAATACAATACTATATATTGAATATCTGATATACATGTTTAATTTTAATTATTTATTGTACTTAAGAGTTTACATTTTTTATCTTAATCAAAAAACAGAAAACTTCCTTTCCAAGAAAGCAAGTTACTAGTTCCCAGGTACTCAGTACTATCTTCTTAGGAAAACATTTTTTCTCTTTTAATTTGCCCAGATTTCTCAGTGAGCTCCTAGTATATTTATAGATCTTCTTTTAGGTATTTGAGACCTTGAAATCACACTTTTAAGAAAGCCATGAAAGTCAGCAAGAGCTCTCTCTCTCCCTAGCCATGGTGAAAAGAACTAAACTGCATCTCAAAACCACTGGTAGGTTAACTATTGACAGCTCCTTGGAACTCATTTTTCTTTTTCTGTAGTTTAATGGGTGCTTATAAAATTATTTTAATATACTAGAAGGTAATAAAAGATACTGACAGAGGTCTTTTTTATACTAATATTTGCTATTTCTTTTCTTCACAATGCTGTATTTATTTTAGAATATTGACATTGCTTCTCAGTCTAAATTTCACACCACACCCACCACCAGAGTTCTAGCGGCCTTCGCCCCCACTTCCCCTCTCTTTCCTCCCGCCACTCCCCTGGCATCATCATCATCATCATTTTGTTATACTCTGTTATACTGCTTCTTCTCTATGAGATTAAGAATTTTATCCTCATTTTTTCAATGGAAAGAAAAAAGTTGCTTTGTCGTGTCATTTCCAGACCTAGAATGCACGACTGCTGCAGCAGACATGTCTGTGACCTGTATGTACCCACAGACTACTTCACTGTGCTCAAGTGACATCCAAATGCTAGTATCTATAGCCCTGGCCTCAGGGCTATTTTCTCCACAAGTCTGAATTAGACCATATCAGAAGCTTCAGCACACTGAGGCTGGGAAGTGGGGTGAGGATGCACCCATTCTGTTTCAGTGCTTTCTTTAGCAACGGACATCACTGCAGGCAGGCTGCTTGTCCAGTCCAAGCCCTAACTCCCCACCTGAGCAACGGGACCCTACGCAGTGATCAGGGCTGATGGCTCTTGCCAAGCACTCACCTTCAGTAGCTTTGGTGTGTCCTCTATACACCACGATTTAGTGTTTGACAAGTGTAGGGAGTTCCTGCTTCCCCTGGATGCTTCCCGTTTGGAATTTTCTTTTCTTGTAAACTTTCTTCCTGCTTCTTGGTGCAGAGGGCTTTCTCCCAAGGCTGCTGTGTCTTGGAGTTTGCCTTTTGAGGGCGTATTCTCCAGCTCGGGCCTGTGATGTGTTCTGGCTCACCTGGTTTCCATCTGTATGCTGGGATTTGTCTGGCAGACCCCAAGCCCAGACTCAGGATGGAAGACAATGGGAATCCCTCACTGGGTTGCTCCCAAATGTGGGAAGTCCATGCTGTGGATGTGTTGGGTCTCTGATGTGGCCTTTAATGCTTGGTTTGGTTTCAGAGCTAGGTTTTTGGCATTTGGGAGACTGTTCAGTCTTCAAAAGATCTTATTACTGTATGGTATAGAGAGAAATCAAACAAATGAGCCAAGTGAATCAAAACAGAATTTTAGTTCATAGGGCCAAATTAGTAGTTCACAGAAGGAAAAGGGGAGGGGAGTAAATTGGATAAAAGGGGTAAATTATATAATGAAGCATAGAATTAGGGTTGTTGGTGATGAATTCAAGCAATATATACAGTTACATTTGTTGACTTACAATGGTGTATAGCTTAAAACGATAATAATAATAATATGCATAATGAATTATTTCTTCAATACAATAAAAATAGAATTATAATATGATTCAGCAAAAAAAGTCATATCAGTGTATGTAATTTCCACTTCCATGATCTCCCTTTCCACTGGATGACTACTTAGTGGAGGCTCACATTTAAGAGGTTGGATAGTTCAGTTCTGAGGGAGCATGTTAATATAGTTACTTCTTCACACAAAGGAACTAAGAGTAAAGTGAGTTTCAACACAAATAAATTGGTCAAATGGCTACATTAAGCTCTGTGGAAGTCACCGGGTTTTCCGTCTCAGCTGGTCATTTGCAGGTATACCATCTTGTATCATCAGATTATTTCTCTTTTCAGTCATTTATCTCTATCATTTTACAGGGTAAAAGTCAAACTACTTATCAGTTAAACTCGGTTCTTAGTTAAAGTTATGTTGAATTGTGAGTAGTAGTAAAATCACACTGATAGTAGTTTAAACGAGGTGGGAATTTGCTCTTCATTCTTGCTCTGTATTTCTTTCTGTATTAATGTCAAGGTATAGACAAGTTAGGGTAATATGTCTGCATTTTGCCATAAAGTCTTCAGATACTTCCTCTACCTTGTGGCCCTGCCACGAAGCACCTCCGTGGTCAAGGAGATCTCAGAGTCCAAGACGGCTGCTCCTGGTCTGCTAATCATGTCCACCTCCAGTTAGTGGGAAGAAGAAAAGAGTGAAGGAGAACTTGGTACTTTTCATAGGCCCTTTCTGGAAGCTGTATTGGCCTTTCTTTCTTTATAATTTTTATCTGTTTATTAGGGTGACTTTGCTTTGCAAAATAATATATAATATAAACCCGTATGTGAATTTTCCCCATTCCTCAAGTAGATGTCAAGTAGATGCCCATCACCAAGTTACTAAGAGTCCTTAACCGGACTGTCCACTGGACCCCACCTGTATATGGCTTTAAAGAAATCCCAAATATCATTGGACAAAACCCACTGGTATGTTTACATTTATTGACAAGGAAGTTTGGGAAATGCAGTCTTTTCCCTGTGGATTTCTTTGGCCCAGCCCAAAGCTAAGGGTTCCATTACTAAATATAGTAAAAGAGACTATATTATGGAACAGCTGGCATTTTCTATCTTAATATCTGAACACTTTATAGTAGCATGTGATCTTGGAAGCAGAGCTAGAATTCTTTGAACCTCAGTTTCACTGGAATACTATTATCTACCTCACTGAGTTTTTGCAGGGATAAAACAAAGTTAAGTACTGTTGGTGAAAATATTCTACAAACTAGAAAACACCCTATGAGATATGACTAGACAATAATTTGACTTTTCTATTTCTTAATTAATATCTCTTATGAAAATGAACAAAAGGAGGAGCACAGCAAGTACATTTTGAATTGCATGGAAACTTCTCCTGGGACAGAAGCTGATGGCAAATTTGGTGTTTCACTTTGTGAGATCAGGCAGAAAAATCTCAAAGACAAATGTTCAAATGTAAGCTTTCCAATTGCATTGGGAAAGTTGATGTACTACACTAAAAATGGTTTTCCTTTGGTATTTCAGCATCATTAGCCTTGGCTCAAGTCTGTAACAGGAGAGGCATTCATAACTAACAAGTAGTAATGAGATCTTCAAAGAATTTTTACATCAGAAAGGCTTTATTTGAGTTTGGGGAAAGGGTCTTAAAAAAAAGCCCAAATCTGTTTGCCTGTTTGCCTAATAAGGAAATACTTTAGCACATGACACAGTGCTCTGGGAAAAGAATCAGTATTTTTTCTCTCTTGATTTTAATAGGACCTGATGTAATAGGAACAGACTGCAGTAAATATTGCATATAATTATTTATTAGACTTGTAAAAACCTCTAGTGCCAAGACCCCTGGGCATACAGACAAACTTGGAATATTAGGTAGTAAATACCAGCAGACTCAGCAAACACAGTTGCTCAGTGGATGTATTAATGGAGTTGATATAAACACTGGCTCTCCATGGGGACTGAAAGCAGACAAACTCTCTGGGGAGAAATGGAAAAGGTCAGGAGGTTATAACCTCCTCTTTGGCCTATATTGTTGATGGAAACTACACTTTGCTGGAAGGAGGAGGCTTCTGTAATTCTTTGTGCCCCGAGTGTACGCGCCTTTGCCATATTGGTCATTGAGATCGTAGTCCACCTCACAGAGGGCTGACTTCACAACGCATGAACCCAGAGAATCACTTAGAGTTTTGTCCTTTGAGACAGAAGCAGCAGGAGCTGGTGAGAGTAAACTATCATCTGATTTTCTTGTCACCTGGAAATAGCCACACTAAAATAAATTAACCTGGAATCAGGCATGCTTTCATACATATCTAGATTCTGCCAATTTATACCTAGATGTTGTGAGATAAATTGCCTGTGTTTCTGAGTTCTGTAGGGTTATTTTGAAGATGAAAACAAATAACACAGAGAAGATAATAAATGCATCCTCAAGCTAGCCGAGAGATACCATAATGAAGGTCAAATGCAGATGATTTATAGTCCTTTCTCTATCCAGTGAAGCAGGGTGATCTGCTTAGATTTAGAATTTTGAAGACCCCATATTTATTCTATGTCTAAAAAGGTAGGTTTGTGAGCAAAGCATTGCCTATGGGCAGAAGAATATCCTTCTGGCTTATTTCTTCACATTCCCTAATTGACTTCACCTTCAATTTTGAATGTTTTATGTAATCCTAGAAAGGAATAAACATAAAACATTGTCTAAAATATTTTGACTTCAGGCAGAACTGCAAGAAAACCATATGAAAGAGTTAACAATTCAGCCTTATATTTAACTTTCCAGTGAGTGCTTGACACCATAATACATCTGGGTAGTTCATTCTGCCACACAGTAGCTGTGTCATTGTTGGAATTATTCTTTATATGTAACTACAGCTCCTTATGCTGTAATTTAGGTTCATTTAAAAAATTTTCTCATCTAACATACGTTTACTGAAAACTTACTATGTTCTTGACTCTGGCAAAGCCCTGGGATACCTATTTGGTTCATCGCAGAGCTGAGATATCAGATGTTCCACTTAAAGTCATTGTATTAAAAATTATTTTTAATCTTAACTATACCCAATTAACATTTTTTGAATTAATTATTTTAATCTCTACATCTAGGTATTTAACCTTACCCAAACCCTGTCTTAGTTTGCTATTTTTCTCTTCTTTTTGTTGAAACAAAAACTGTCAATTATTTGAACTTGATTTTTCTATCTTTTGGCCATCAAATGCCCCTATGAAAGACCAGATTTTTTTCTGTTGAAATGCATTTTATAACACTGAAATTTAATCAGAAATAATGGAATTAAAAATGTATGATTCAGTCAGGAAATTCAAATGAACTCATAAAATGCAACAGCTTGATCAAATTAGTCCCTTGCTTGTCAATTTCTACCCACATAAAATATGAAATAAAATTCCTTTTGTTGAACAGTTTGAAACAAAATCTCAACAAGTTTAAAGTTCTCTGATTGGTGGGAATAAATTTGTTTTTTTTTTTCTCTTTTTCCTCTACCAAGATCATTGAAAATAAGACTTTGAGATAAGTACTTATAAACATGTTCTATCTAAAGCTTTTTGCATCACCAGTCCTTACAGAGAAAGACCACTAACTTCTACGTAAATGCCTTATTTTCCTTCTGACCTTCAGTGTGACTTTGGTGCAACTTTATCATGATACCCAAAGCTTAAAAGTTATGTTTGAACTTTCTGACACCATTAAGAATTATAATTTTGTCTGTCTCCAATGGTACAAAAAACACTTGCAGAAATCTCTGTAGTTTATAAAGTATCTTCATCTTCCTAACACTTTGAATAATAGGTCATGGAGAGATTCTTTTTCTCAGGTAAGAAAATGGAAGTTCAAAGTTTGAGGGACTTAGATTGTCTTGAGTTGCCCAAAGGGAATGACAGCTCTGTGACCATAAGGATATTTCCTGTGTCTCAAATTCATGTTGATGGCTTATTGTGCTGAAGTCTGTGAAAATCCTACTTCAATAGATCCATGGGAACATTTGAGTCATTTCCTATAAAGATCAACGCTTACCTTCAGAATTGCTCTAACTTTTGTTTCTTATACATGTATTGCTTATCATGATGTCTCATGTTACTATTGCTCTGTTTACTGAGAAAACCCAGGCACATTCCAGACACTCAGGTCTAATCAGCTTTGATAGCAGGGAGCACAAGTGGAGTAACAGTGGGGTTATTTGGCACTTGCTCAGGGGCTGTCAAGTAACCTTCATTTCTGGCATTCCTGGAAAAAGAGTCAGCTTTAGTAACCTGCCACCTCTGGCATCGTGTTTACTAGATTTGTTTTCCCTTCTTAAAATCATGCTCATGTGTCTCCTGAGCTTGAGTATCATATATTCCTTTTGTGCCAAATTCTCAAAAGAGTAGTGTGCACTTCCAATTCCTCTGCTCTTCTAATTCCTCTCCTCAATTGGTCTACGTGGTATTATTTCTGATCTTTCCTCTAAATTGTTCTCTCTAAAGGTCATCTTCAATATTAAGATACTCAGATTTTTTTCTGGTTTCTTTCTCAATAAACTTGGTTCCCTCTTCTTTTTGAAACTCTCTTCCTTAACATTCCTGCTCTGGTTCTCTTTCTAAGTCTAAAGACTCCTTTCTGCCTTTCTCTCTCTGTCTCTCCCCCCACCTTTCTCCCTCCCCCCATCTCCATTTCCTTTTTCTTTCCATGAGGGTGTATTTCATCCATATTTCTGTAAGCTTTATCCACTTTTTTCCGTAGTTTCCTCTCCTCTGAACTAAATTTTTCATGACTCCCAGTGGACATCTCTGTGTGTTCTATCTTTGACTTCCTGTTGAGTGTCTATATAGTCACAGCACATTCGACTTAGATATCCAACCACCATCTTAAACTTTGTCAAAATGTATACTCTTCCTCATTTCTCCCATATTTCTTCACTTCTCTTGGTGATATAATTCCTCCATTTACTCAGGATCAATATTTTGTATTGTTTAGATTTCTTCTTTTTCTCCCCCTGCCAGCATTAAACTCTCGTCTTCTCATCTCTCACACTGGAACTCCCTTCTTTCCCCAATACCAATACCATGATTTAGAATACCCCTATTGCAATCAATAATCCTTCTTTGGTTTCTGTGAATTGCTTTGCCATTTTCCATGTTGGTGATCCTGACGAATTCACTTTTATTTTCATATGATATGATTTATCTCTATGCTTTGAGGTGCAATTTCCCTGCCATATGTTGTGCTATGCATGTCTTCCAACTTGAAAAATATATTCTACTAAAACTCAAATAGAAACCAGTTTGTTCTCTCACAGAAGTCATAGAGTACCATACATTTTAATGGGGTCTTAGCTTCCTGATGTCATCTCTATTTGAATTGAATGCAGGTGGAAAGGAAAGCAAAATCATCTGTTAGTCTTATCTTCCTGTTATGTGGCTTCTTTAGCCTGTTTCCTCTGGCTGGCAGAAATGGATCCTAAAGTGAGATTTGATAAAGGCCATCTCTAGGGCTGTGGTTGTTCTGTACTGGACATGAATGCGTGCACTGCCCAGTCTCCCAGACGTGGTTTACAAAATTCTTTTTTGTTTTTCCCTTTTGGGGAGTGATAAAGTATAACATTTTTTATTGGTTTTGGAATGGTTTCTACAATGCAAATGAACACCTATCTGAAAAGCCTTGTACTAATCACAGAAAAATGTGATCATGTGGGTCCTGGAGTGCAAGAATTTCCAAAGCTATAGGTCTGTGGAGGGTTTCTTTCTTTCTTTTTCTAAATCATTCAGAGGATTGTTAAAAATAGTTCTCTCAATGGAAAATGAAAAATGCAGAAGCAGGATATTGGAATTCTGTCTGCATTAATTCTCATGGTATATTTGAAAAATGCTTGCTGCTCCATCTCCCTATGGTAAATGAAGCTCTAGATTCTCTTGGTTATTGAGTGTTGAAACTTAATGGCACTCTGAATAAGAGAGGACTCTGAATTTCAGACAGGAACATTTATGACTCTAGAGCACACAGAAAGTTGGTGACGAAACCTAGATAGCACTCTCTCCACCTCCTGCCCTCAGAGCTAGTCCTTTCCTATATGAGTGAAGAGACTTTGGTGAAACCCTGTGGGCATGAGTACAAATGGAAGCCCATAAATGCTATGTCTAAATAATGAAAAGTTATGTCAAACTACAAGATGGTAAATAAAATATGTTCTATTTTGACAAATATATTTTGATTGTGGTAAATTTGGTTTTACACATTAAAATAAACTCATATATATAGCTTCTCCATGTATAAGTATAGGTTCCTCAGATATATGTCTGCATATCCTGCCCTCCACCAAATCACTAAGTGTTCTTCACCATTGTCCAGTAGGCCTCGTCACCATTTGCCACCTCCTGCTTCACTGTCCCATTGCCTGTTGGTAACCTCAGTTCTAATGCAAGTGTCCAAGGGTTGTTTTGTTTCATCTGTTCCTTTGTTTTGTCTATTCAATTCCATATGTGAGTGAGGTCATCTGGTATCTATTTTTGTTCTCTTGATTTATTTCACTTAGCATAATCTCCTCTAGATCCATCAATACTGATTCAAATGACAGTATTTCATCTCTTCTAGGGGCTGTGTAGTTTTCCATTATGTATATATACCACATCACTTTATTCATTCGATGTTGGACACTTAGGTAATTTCCAGTTCTTAGCTATTGTGAACAGGGCTGTAATAAACATGAGTGTGCATGAATCTCTGTGGATTAGTGTTTTCGTATCTTTTGGGCAAACACCCAGAAGTGGGATGGCAGAATCATATGGGATTTCCATCTTCAACTTTTGGAGGAATCGCCATACTGTTTTCCATAGGTGTTACACCAATTTGCATTTTCACCAACAGTGTAAAAGTGTTCCCTCTTCTCCACCTCCTCATCTTCATTTGTTGTTTCCAGACTTTTGGATAATAGGCAATCTCTCAGGTGTAAGGTGATATCTCATTTTTGTTTTGATTTGAATTTTATTGATAGCCAGGGAGTAGGAACATCTTTTCACGTGCTCGTTGGCCATCTATATATCCTCTTTGGAAAAATGTCTCTCCAGTTCCTCTTCCCATTTGTTGATCGGATTGTCTGTTTTTCTGTTATTGAGTTTTATGAGTTTTTTGTGTATTTTAGGTATTAAACTTGCCAAAAATATGAAATGAAACTATCTTCTCCTAATTAGTAGGTTGTCTTTTTGTTTTGATGATTTTTTTTCTCTGTGGAGAAAGAAGCCTTTTAGTTTGATGTAGTCTCAGCTGTTTATTTTCCTTTTTGTTTCCCTTGATGCTGTAGTTGAGTCCCCAAGGTCTCTCTAAGGCTGATGCCATGGAATATCATTCCTGCATTGTCTTCCAAGAATTTTATTGTTTCCAGTCTTATGTCCAAGTCTCAAGTCCATTTTGAATTAATTTTTGTGAATGGTGTTATAGATTGACCTAGTTTCATTCTTTTGCATGTGACTGCCCAGTTATCCCAACATCATTTATTGAAGAGATTTTCCTTTCTCCATTGTATGCTTTTGGATCCTTTGTTGTAGATTAACAGACTATATGTGAGTGCGTCATTTTCTGGTGATTCAGTTCTATTCTACTAGTCTATGTCTCTGTTATTATCTCAGTACCACACTCTTTTGATCATTATTACTTTGTAATATATCTCAATGTCCGGGAGTGTAATCCCTCTAGATTCATTCTTTTTTCTCTTAATTGATTTGGCTATTCAGGGTCTTTTGTTGTTCAATACAAATTTTAAGGTTTTTTTGTTCTATTTCCTGGAAATAAGTCCGTGGAATTTTAATTAAATCTGTACATTTCTTTAGTTGAGGTGATCGTTTAAATGATGTTGATTTTTCCCAACCATGAGCATGGGATGACTTTCCATCTTTTTTTGTCCTCCTCTATTTCTTTTAAGAAGGAGTTGTAGTTTTCATTGATAGATCTTCCACCTTTTTAAAGTATATTCCAAGATATTTCCTTATTTTTGCTTCTGCTTTAAATAGTATGGTTTTCTTGATTTCATTTTCTTCTAGCATGTTGTTTTTGCATAACAATGCAAAGGATTTCTGTGCATTGATTTTGTAGCCTGCCACTTTACTGTATACATTGATTAGTTCTAGAAGTTTTTTTTTTGACAGTTTTTAATATATATATAATCATATCATCTGCAGATAGTGATAGTTTTACTTCCTCCTTACCACTTTGTATTCCTTTTATTTCTCTTTCTTGCCTAATTGCCTCTTTTAGACCTCCAGTATGATGTTAAATAGCAATCATGAGAGTGGACAGCCTTGCCTTTTTCCTGACCTTAGAGGAAATGCTTTCAAGTTTTCACCATTGACTATGCTATTGGCTAGGGGTTTTTCATATATGACCTTTATTATGTTGAGGTATGTACCTTCTATTCCCATTTTATGCAGGTTTTTTAAAGTAATAAATGGGTGTCGGATCGTGTCGTAAACTTTCTCTAAATCTATTGATATGGTCATATTGTTGATATGGTATATTAGCTTAATGTATTTACATATGATGAACCATGCTTGCATCCCTGGGATAAATCCCACTTGGACATGATGGATGATCTTTTTGATGCATTGTTGGATCCAGTTTGCTAATATTTTGTTGAGAATTTTTACATCTATTTTCATTAGAGACATTGGTCTGTAATTTTCTTTCTTGTTGACGTCTATCAGCTTTTGGTATCAGTGTGATGTTAGCTTATATTTGAGAGTGTTGCCTATTTTTCAATATTTTGGAAGAGTTAGGGAGAACAGGTATTCCTCTTTGAAGGTTTGGTAAAACTCATTGGAAAAGCCACCTGGTCCTGGTCTTTTATTTTTAGGGATAATTTTGGTTAATATTCAAAACATTTGTTTGTGGTTGTTCTGTTCAGGTTTTCCAATTCTTCCAGGTTTAGTCTTGGTAGACACTGCTTTTCGAGTAATCTGTCCACATCCTCATGGTTGTCTCCTTTGTTGGGATAGAGTTGTTCATAGTAGTTTCTTGTGATGTTTTGTATTTCTGTAGTTTCTGTTGTAAATTCTCCCCTTCCATTTCTGATTCTAGCTATAAGAGTTTTCTCTCTTTTTTTTGTAGGCAATGTTTTGTCAATTTTGTTTATTTTTTTTCAAAGAACCAACTTTTGGTTTCATTGATCTTCTGGATTGTCTTTTTATTTTCTATTTCATTTATTGCTGCTCAAATTTTTGTTATGTCCTTCCTTCTACTGATTTCTCCAGTTGTTTTAAATGTAGGGTTAGATTATTTATTTGAAATTTTTCTCGTTTCTTGAGGTGGCCCTGGATCGCAATAAACTTCCCTCTTAGTACTGCTTTTACTGCATCCCACAGATTCTGGTAACTCATGTCTTCATTCTCATTTGTCTCTTTTTAAAGTATTTTTAAAATTCCTCTTTGATTCCTCTTTGGCCCAAGAGTCATTCAGAAGCATATGATTTAGTATCCAACTAATGTGGCATCTTACAGCATTTTTTGTCATTGATTTCTAGTTTTAAGCCATTGTGATCAGAGAGGTTCCTTGGTATGATTTCAAACTTAGTAAATTTGTTGAGACATGTTTTGTGTCCCAACATATGATCTGTTCTTCAGTATGTTCCATGTGCACTTGAGTGAATGTGAACTCTGTAGTCATCAGATAAAGTGTTGGGTATATTTCTATTAGACCTAACTGTTCAAAAGAGTCGTTTAAAGCTGCTGATACCCTGTTAATTTTCTGCCTGGTTGATCTGTCCATTGTTGTAGGTGGTGAGTTGAAGTCTCCTACTATTTTTATGTTGCTGTCAAATTTCTTTTGTTAGTTCTAATAATACTCGCTTAATGTATTTTGATGCTCCTTCACTTGGTGCATATGTTAATAAGCATTATGTCTTCTTACTGGATTGATCCTTTAATATATAATGCTCATCTCTGTCTTTTGTTCTGCTTTTTATTTGGAAGTCTTTTAATCCAATACAAGTATAGTTAGTCCTGCCTTTTTTTTGTTGCCATTTGACTATAGGATTGTCTTTAAACCATTGACTTTGAATTTTTATGATTTGAAAGAAGATTAGCTTCCTGAATGCAGAAGATTGTTATGCTTTTAACTTATTTGGCCACTCTGTGTCACCGGACTGGTGAATTTGGTCCATTAACATTTAGGGTCATTATTGATAAAGTAGCCTTTTATTGTCATTTTGTAATTTGTCTTCTGTGTGTTGTTCCAGACAGTACCTTTGTTCTTCTCTTCTCGTTCTGTGGGCTGGGTGTAGTTATGTTTTGATTGGTTTCCCTTTTTGTTTTTTTTGTTTGCTTTTTCCCTAGAGACAGATGTATTTTGAAATTAACCTGAAGTTATTGTCAAGAATTCTATGTTTATTTCCTATTTTTATTTTAAACCATATCAGTATTACATGCATTCTATCCACATTTTGTTCTCTTTTCCTCCTTCACACTTTTTATATTTGCTGTCTTATTTTTTTTGAGTGGAGTTTCTTTACATTTTATAGAGCATCCTTTAGTATTTTTTGTAAAGCTGGTTTTGTGGTGATGAATTCCTTTAATTTTTGATTATCAGAAAGGCTTTTTATCATTCATTCAGTTTCGTACGATAATCTCATAGGGTATAGTATTCTAGGGTGAAAATTATTTTCTTTCAGCACTCTGAGCATATCGTGCCATTCCCTTCTGGCCAGTAGAGTTTCAGTTGAGAAATCCACTGAAAATCTTATGGGGACTCCTGGTATGTGACTCATTTTTCTATGACTCCTTTTATGATTCTTTTTTATCTTATATTTTTGATATTTTGATGACAATGTGTCTAGGTATAGGTTTTTTTTTTTTTTAAATAAGGAACTCTTTGAGCTTCCTGGGTCTGGAGACTTGAGAAATACTCAGCTATTAATCTTCAAATACAGTTTCTTCACCCTTTTCTCTCTTTTCCATCTGGAATCCCCATGATGCAGATGTTGTTCCCTTTGATATTATCCCATAACTCTTGAATGCTGTCTTCATTTCTTTGCATTACTTTATCCCTTTACTGATTTGCTTGAGTGTATTCCTCTATCCTATCTTCTAGCTCACTGATTCTGTTGGAGGCTTCATCCATCCTATTCTTGAGTCTCTCTATTGAATTCTTTAGCTCAGTTATCGTATTCTTCATTTCTTTGATATCTTGCTTCATTTCTTCTCTCTCTTTTTTGGTGGCTCTCTTTTTCTTCCTCTATTGTTTTCTTGATTTCCATGAGTATGTTGACCACTTTTGTTCTGAATTCATCTATTGTGTTCAATTTTCCCTTAGGTTTTTAATTGAATCCTTCATTTCATTTATATCTCTCTGTGGCTTCACTCTGTTTGGCATTCTGCTTATGTTTCTGAGGATTAGGTTTCCCTGCAGTGATGGCCTTGTGTAGGGTATCAACTTGCACCAAGTAAACCTGGATCTTGGCTTCAACAGTGAATTTTCTTGAGTTTTGAGGCATTATCACTGGTTGGATTTGTTGAAGTTCTTATGTGAATCTTCTTGACCTGAAAGTTCAGGCTATGGGGTTGGAGTTTGTGTGGGGCATGCAGAGCCTTCCCTCAGCATCCCAGCTCCTAACCATAATGACCACCTTGTTGTTAGCTCACTATCAGCAATCAGCCTGCATTTTTGCCTTCACCACCAAGGTGACACTAGGGGGCAGTGTTGACAGTTTCTCCCTCTGGGAGACTCTTTTATTCCTTTAAGACTGGGGACAGAATTTCTGGTGGGCAAATCCTGGGCTCTGGCTCAATACAATGGGAGAAGGTAGGTTTTGGGGATTTTCCTTGCTGCCTTCTGGTTAAAGTGGTGCCCCACATAATTTTCTTACCAGGATTCCCTACTAACCACTGGGGCAATAGTCTTCCACCCTGTACCAATAGCCTCTCCCATGAATCCAGATCCTGGTTCTGCTGGACTGGCCCTCTGTTGCTTTCACAATTCCTGGCAGTCCCAGTTCTTCGTGCAGTTCCACCCTCCCTCTACCTGTGGCCCAAATCCTGAGTCTGCAGTGTAGCTCTGGACCCTGATGTTTTTGCCTAACTTTTGTGGTTGCAACTGCTGCTACATCTCACAGTCTCTGTGCTGCTTTTCCTCAGTATTTGCTTCTGGAGAATAAGTGAACTTTCAGTTGCTCTGTGGGGAAGATGTTGGTCTTGCTCCTACTAGATCGTCATCTTGACCAGAACCTGACAAACATATCTTAACAATGACCTGAAAGGTCAGGTTCAAAATTTAAATAAATGTTTCAGAATTTCTGTTTCAATTGTGTAGGGAGAACTGCCTCTAGACATCACCCAATGTTGTCCTTTCTAGTATCATCTCCAACCAGCACTATGAGGTTCCTGGTGTGCCCACACCCAAGTTCTGTTCATTCCCCCTTCAAATAACTGCCTGCTTAAGTGATACACATCTATTGTGAAATCCTTTTTTCAGTAGAACAGACCTAGGAGGAGGACTTCAGGGGCCCATAAAGCAGGTTTGTGGATATTTGAGCAAGAAATTCCAGGCTCCTCAACACCCAAAGAGTGGTCTAGAAGAGCTGCGAGGTCCCTTTGGGCATGCAGACTCCTCGTTCCATAAAAACCAGTAAAGCCACAATTGAGTGTCCAAAGCAGGACATACCTTACCTGGGTCTAGAAGAAGCACTGAAATGAATCAAATAGAAATCAAGATCTCACCTTCAGCTGTGCATCTACACGTTCGGAGTGTCACTTTGTGGAAAGAGTGCAAAGGCACCAGTTTGACAGTTTGTGCAAAGTGGGACTGTATTCTATTTAGGCAGGGAAGTGAATTACATGCAAGTTTCTATTGCCACTGAGCACAAAGTAGTGAAGAGTCTGTTTTCAATTGATCAAATATTGCTGTTTCCTTCTTTGCAATCCATCTCCTCACTCTTTCAACACCCTGACCTCTGGAAGGTGCCAACCGTGCACATATAGCTGTAGTGCGTGTATGTACTCTGCTGTACCTCCTTTTAGAATTGACAAGAGGTGAGAAAAAAGAAAGATCTTTCTTTTCAAATATAAACAACCTATGATTATAGGAAAAGGGGCTGAAACTTGAGGCCTAGTATTACTCACAATGATAGTTTGAGTCAGTAGAAGTGAACTGTTTTGCTTTTTATTCTTTCTATGGAAAGAGAGGTCAGGGAATGTTTTTAAAGTATGGACACATCAGTGACTAGGAAACGTAAATGTGTGTGATCAATGAATGTTTCTCTCCCACCAACTGAAATGGTATGTAGCTCAATTTCTGCAATTCTTACAAAATAATCGAGGTTACTCCTTTTTACTCTCCAGGTTAAGAAACTGAGAAATAATTTTAAGTGTTAATACAAGTCTTGAAGATGTACATGGTGCCTGAATGTTCACAAATTATTTTTCTTTGGAAGAAACTTTGAAGGCTGAATGGTATAGATAGGGTTCAAGTTTTGAGTTAGATGTGGTTTAAATTTGTTTCCCCATGTGAGCTGTGTTGTTTAGTCTCTCTGATCCCATTTCGTTATCTATAAATGTAATTATGACATGCAACTCTTTCATGTTATTTTAAGGATCAAATGGGAAAATTTCTGTGAAGTGTCTGGTGGGAATTGATACTCAAGTAAAGTTACTTCCCTTCTATGCCCAGACTACTGGTTTGCCTAATCATATCCTTATGCTCTCCTATCCACACCACCTCTGCCCTTTTTTTTTTTTTTTAAAGGAACGATGCCAGCAGGAATGAAGGTAGAGACAGGAAGCCAGGAAAAGAGAGGAGGAAGAAGCACTCAATTTACTTTACTTAGTTGTTCATCTTGGTTGTTTCCCTTGGCCTCAGGTTGTAAAATGGGGACCTTGGGATGTCTGTGGGCTGCATTCATCGGGTGTACTAAACCAGTAGGCCACCAAGGAACATGACTAAGTTTAACCAGTAGAATATAAGTTGTTTCTGGATGGGAATTCCAGAAAAGAGCTACTTACAAGGAAACTAATCAACTAATGCAGGATTTTTCTGTTCCTTAACTCCATGCTTCCCTTGGAAAGTAGACACGATGGCTGGAGTTGTAGTAGCTCTTTTAGATCATGAGGCAACCTTGAAGATGGTGCTAAGGATTATAGAGAAAGATAGATATCTAGATCTCAAATGATGCTGTGGAGTTGTAATGCCATTGTAGGACTGCCTACCTCTTTTTTAAAAAACAAATGAGCTAAATAAATTTCTATTTTGTTGACGCATCTGTTATTTCTGTCCTCTCTTATTCAGCATTTAAGATTGCAATTCCCAAAGTACCTTTTTCTTTTACCTGCAAGCTTTGATTAAATTCCCACAGTTATCCTGTGAGTTAATATGGTTGCTGTTATTTTATAGACAAAAAAAATAAAGGGGAGAGTCAAGTTGTTTGACTTCATATCACACAGCTGTTCTATGCCACAGCTGAATTCTGACTCTATTGATTTTTCTATTATAAAGGGAAATTTTGGATTTCTCCCAGATCATCCTCCAGGCCAGGTCTTTTGAGCAGCAGAGCATAATGGCAATGAGTCCAAATTCATGAGCCAGACTGTCTAAATTCGAACCCTGGTTCTCTCATTTCCTGCTTGGGAGATTTAGGTGCAAGCTTCTTGACCTCTCTTTTCCCCAATTTATTTAAGTAAAAGGGTAAAACAGTAGTGTAATATAGTTAGTATCTGAATTAAGTAAGTTAATGTACATAAAATGCTTACAATAGTGTCTGGCATATAGAAAGTGCTATTATGTTTTAGAATTATTCCTTTTTTTCTGCATCTGGTACACAAATTCACTCACTGGACATAGCCTCTGTGAAGACCATAGCTGATCTTTGAATGATTTGCCCTTTTCTATCAGTTTTATAGGCTGTACTTGTTCTTAGCTAACTCAGAGTCCTTTATGAATCCTGAGACCTTCCTAAGAGACCAGGCAAAAGTGGAGCTCTGTGTAATGGCACCACAAAAGGACTGTGGGCCCAAGAATGCTTGGTAGGGAAGTGGAGTCTGCTTGCTATACAGGAACTGGGAAGAGGGTGCTGATAGCAACCAGGGTGGAGAATACCAGGGCATATGGGAGATTACAATTTAAGTATAGAAAGAGGCTTAGAATCTATGCTGATATCATTGGGAAGAAAAAGATAACTTTCTAGACTAGAGGCAGTAAGTAGTAAAGGAAAAAAGAGATGAGAGGATTAGAAGGGAAAGAAATAAAATCAAGAAAGGGCAGGAAAACCCTTGAGCTAGGTGATTTGTGAATGGTCCAGACTAAGTCCTTGGGATTTCCATTGTACCAACCTTGCATGCACCAAGCAGTAAGTTTAGGGGAACAATGTTTTTTTTTGGTGGGAAAATTTGCTAAAAATCTAACTTTTTATACCTTAAAAAATTTTTTTGACAAGGTAATCTAGCCATGGAAACTCTGATGAAGGTTTTAGAGGAAGCACTTCAAAAGCCTAGCTGTGACCCAGCAGCGAAGAGAAGGACGCTGGAGTTGATTCTCTTCTCTGGGCTTGTTCTGTGACTCCTTAGTGAGGACGTGGCCACCACCTCCACAAGCAGCCCTACCTGTGGTCCAACGCTGCCTCAGATGTGACAGCTCTGTTGGACTTATTGTCCTTTACTTGCCTATATTGGTCGTTTTTGAGGCCTCTTGTCAGTTTACTCATAGAATTCACTCTAAAACCCTTAAGTTATACAGCTGTGCTTATCCTCATGGTCAGTTCAGGTTGAGGTGGTGAAAACTGTCCCAGGCAGGCAGTTAAGGGTGACAGGGAGCAGGCCTGGGATTGGGTTTTCCCAAAGGGAAGCAGAGTGGGTGTGATGGAATCCTCAGGTATGAAATCAGAAAGATTGGTGAGGGTCTTCTCCAAGGGTACTGGCTTTGTTTGCCAAGCCACATTGGTCCAATCCTTATTTCTGTTTCACCTCAGTTTTAAGTTCCAATGAAGTTCACTGTCTGAGGTAAAAGGTAACATGTCTGTTTTCAGCGGGCCTAACTTGGCGTCTTAGCAGGCGGAATAAAGTTTGTATTTTTGGTCACTGCATATTAAATCCCTTGTTTTTGTTTTTGAAAGGTTCAGGACTCCCCTCCCCCAGTCACGTGGCTTCTTGCGTGACTTAAACAGCTGTTCTTGCTTACATTAGAGATGAGTCAGCCCTATGACCTCTGCCCAGTCTCTCTTACCCTCCTGGGAGGCTGCCCCAGGTCCTACTGATGACCTAAGGCCGGTAGGGAGTTACCTTTCCGAGGAAACAGTAAAGGAGGACTTTGGGGACCACCAGGAGTGAGGCAGCAGTCCAGAGGAGGAGTCAGATTCCTGAGTACTAGCTTTTACCTTTTTCTTCCTCTCACGCCTTGGAGATTGTAGTTTTCTGTATTTCCAAGCTGGTTTAATAACATTACAGGACAGTGTTATCTTTTTATCTTTGTTAATTCCATCCAAGTAGCTCCTGGTTCTGTTGAATATGAATTCCCCAAGTGGAACTGTAGACACAGAAAGATGGCTTTGCTCGTCCCACAGATAACTTTGTGCTGTTGTATGTGTATGTGTGCAGGAAACTTGCCCAAAAGACATTTCGACTGCTAGGTTATTGCCAGGCAGTCTCTTAGATAACGAATGGTGTGTGTCTTAGAGAGACACTCTGGAGATTTAGCATTGTCAGGGCCCAGGACAGCTCAGTGGCAACCTCCTCTTGATACTCTGGGAAGAACAAATCTGAATCCTCAAAGGAACCTTCTGCTCCCCTCTCCCTGACTCATCCCTTCCTTCTGGGGCAGTCACCCCAAGGCGCTGTTTGGAAGCTGCTGCTTAGTAATCTGTTTACTTCCTGTGAGTTGGTAAGCTTCTGGGATAACTTATCTATTGTTGTGTAGTAAAATCCCTAAACAGAGAGTCTTAAAACAACTACCATCCTTTAGTTTGCTCATGAGTTTGCATTTTGGCCAGGGCTTGACTTTCTTGCTCTTCAGTGTCATCTTAGGGCATTTGAAAGCTAGAAGCGACTTGCTGGCTGGGGGCCGGAGTTATCTGAAGACGCGCTCACATGTCTGGCATTTGATGCTGCCTGTGGCTGGCACTTTAGGTGGAGCGCTGAGCCAGAGCACTACACGTGGCCTCACCGTGTGGCTGCTGGCCGCCCTCCTGGCATGGGGGCTAGCTTCCAAAGGGGAATGTCCCCAAAACAAGGCAGAATACATATAACATTTCTGTAGTCTGGCCTTAGATGTCACATACAATCATATTCTTTTGGTTGAGGTAATCCTTCTTCAATTCCTGTCAATTTTCTTCTTTGATATTTTCTTCATATTATTACAGACATGATTTTTTTTGATTTTCTAATGATGTGAAAGCAATATGCATTCAGTAGAGATTGTGATTTGAATTCTGAATTGGAGGATTCTGCTTTTCACTTTCAGTGCAGAATTCAATTAAAGACATGAGACAGTCAACATGTCATTATTAAGCAGGCTTTGTTTTAGATGATTTACCCAACTGTAGGCAGAGGTGTGTTCTGAGCATATTTAAGGTAGGTGAGGCTAAGCTACCTTGTTTGGTAGATTAGGTATATTAAATGTATTTGATATAATATTTTCACTTTTCAATGATGGGTTTTGGGGGATGAAATTCCATCATAATTGGAAGATCCGTGTTTCTAGTTTGTTTTGGTGTTTTCAGAAGAATACCAATCATCTTATATTGCTGTGCCTTTGTTATCCATACACATACTTTTCTCTTTAAATAATTTTCCACTCTTGGTCATTTTTCTTTGCTTTGGTGGTATTCTTGTGTTTATCCTCTACATATGACTTAATCATTTTGTATTCTCAATCCTGCTGTTACAAAGATTGGTTTAAATTCTCCTGTAACATTTTTATCCCACTGGTTCTTTATGGGCTTCTTCTTGATTTATTCTGTTGTTTAATCCTTTCATCTTTTATTTCTTCAAAATTAAGATTTTATAAAGAAAGAAAACTCTCTTGTCCTAAGTCTTTTTCTTTCTTAAATAGCACATTTTCCTCCCAAATTGCTTTCTTCTCCCTCTTTGGTGCTATGTCCATCTCATTCCTTCATGGGTTATAACACTTTCCTTCTCCCTAAGTTTTTTTCTTTTCTTTTTATTTACCGATCCTTTGAATAGAAAGAGAACTATTTTAGTGTGGTAGCAACTCTAGAGAGTATGACTATATTTGTGTGTTCCTTTCATGTCCCAATTACAGTTAAATTCATCTTCCCATACGTTAAATTCAGAGGCTGGTGCTTTTAAATGATCTTACAGAGATCTCATGGCCTGGGAGATTCTGGGTGGGACCTGGCATCCTGAAGAGTCACTGTGAGGAAAATTAACTACTGTCAAGTTTATTCTCTGTGATGTGCAAGTTGCTATACCCATTGCCAGATTTCTGCAGCTAGAGTTCACCTAAGGACTTGGGTGGGCATCGATGGATGTCCCTTTTGTCCTGGAGCAACTGACCAGTGTTTCCGAGAAGGTCCCAGTGAAGGGAGAATGGAGACACCATTGAGAAGGATCCTGATTCAGAGAATTCCCTCCTGTTCCCATTTGCAGGCTTTCATTCGGTATGGTCGTGTTTGCTCTTGTTTTCATGGCTTAGCTAATAAATGCTGCCCATTGGCTGGGACAAAATGGACACTGAGTAGAGGCAGGCCTTCCCTCAGCCTGCTCTCATCTCCAGGTCTCAACCTTCCACATAAGCATGGTAGAATACAGCTACTCTGACTTACAAGGGGGTTTTGTCCTGACAAATCCATCATAAATGGAAATGATCTTAAGTCAAAAGTGCATTTAATTCATTTAACCTACTGAACATCATAGCTTAATTTAGCCTACCTCAGAGCACTGACATTAGCCTTTGGTTTGGTTACCTTGAATGTCATCTCAAGAGTTTTTGCCTTTCTCTTCTCTTCATACAAGAAGCAGGGGACACAGATGGGTGTTTTATAGACATGATAGAATGCAGCAGTACAACAAAGAATATCCAAAGATGCTGGCAATATTGTTTACTATAGATTATCAGCTGTATTGGAGAGGAAGCTAATCTTCCTCTATCCCCCTAGGTCTATATGGTTGATAAATAATTAAACGATAAGAGATGTTAGCAAAAGACACATTTTAATTATACATGCATGGAGGCCTGTACATAGATAAAGAGACCTACCATCTGGTCATCTATTGAGGTCACATAATCTTTAGAGATGGGGCAACAATTTAGGAGGGAAAAACAGAACGAAAACTTGCAATTTACGGAAAAAAGAAATTTATAGAGTTTGGTTATCTGCATATGCAAGAAAACAGACCTTATAAGCCTTAGCTGGGGATGATAAGGCTGTAAGCGTGTCTCTTACCTTCCATATCACCAGAGATTTTCTGTTTTTAAGGAGCTAGATAATTAGGCAAACCATCATCCTTGGATTTTCTGTCTCTTAATTTCTTTCAATTTAAAATCATCAGCATGTCACTAAGGCATGTCTAGGGCATACTCTCTGGCTTCCAGTGTTGTTTGCCTTGGTGATCTGGTGGCTGACGGAGAACTGTGGCTTCTGCCATAGCCCAGCATGATGAGAAAGTGTTGTAGAGCCTGTTGCTAGAGAATATCGACAGTTACAATTTCAGCACAGTTTCATCTGAAGGTGTATTGCTTTCACACCATCATAAAGTTAAAGAAAATCATAAGTTGAGCCATTATAAGCTGAGGACCATCTGTATTCTCACAGATTTCTGTTTGCCCACGTTAGGTGCAGCCATACCACTTCCTAGGGAAGGAGAACTGTGATTTGGCAGTCAGTGTTTTCCTTCAATCTGGACCCATCTCTTCTTTAGCAGAAACTCCTTGACTTACAGATATAAAGGATGCTCTTTTCTGGTTTGAAGTACAAGATGTCCCTCCCTTGACCTCCCGTTTTATGTTCCTTTACATTAATAAGTTCAGGCTATTTCAGGATAAAGGAATGTTGGGACTCCTGCACTCACTTCATCATCTTTCCTCCAAATCCTTGTCTGATTAGTTAGACTTTCAACCTTGACACTGATGACATTTTGACAGGTAATTCTTGGTTGAGGAGCTGTCCTATGCATTGTAGATTGTTTAGCCATATCCCTTACTCATTAGATATCAGTAGCACTCTCCCCACTCTTTTTTCCACACTCCAATATGGCAACAAAAAATATCCCCTGGAGGGTGATACAATCTCCCTCTGCCCCAAGCTGGAACCATTTCCTTTTTAAAAAAATAATAATATTTATTATTTCTTTAGTTCACAATGCTAAGCTCTATTTAGGATATTGATATTGCATCTCAGTCTATATTTCACACCATGGAGCCATCTTTAGCGCTTCCATGTCTTGCCCTGTTCTCGCTATTCCTGTAACCACAGCATGTAAAGCTGGAGTTCTGTCAGGTAAGCCAGTTGTTGATCTTTGAGCACAACACATGAGGTTTGATGATGAAGGCAGGGAGGAAAAAGCAACGGAGACCTGCGTAACATTGCCCTCCACTTGTTCATGAGAGGGAGACAGGAACTTTATATGCTTTTTAGTCCCAGCTCACTAATAGACAAAATCTGTTCATACCTGAACCTCAGAACTTCAGCAAAACTTCTCTAATCTTTCTTATTTGAGAAAGGAGAAAAGTCTATGAATGACTTAATTGATTTACATTATACACTTGGAAGAGTTGTGTCATCTGAGAAAACAGATTGTCATCTGAAAGAGTATCAATTTCCTGTTTGTTCTGTGGCACAGGAGTGGGTGAATAGGAGTGATGGGGAGAGATAGATATGGACATGAGTTTACTACTCTAACCCTCATCTGGTTCTCATCAATGTCAGGGAAGAGCTAGCTTTGAAGAAATGGAAGATGAGAAGAATGTTGCTTAATTTAAATCTCGGGCAGAGAGGCCATATCTCCAAGACAAGAAAATCTTGACCGGATGGTTGAGTGTGGGGTGAGCAAAATAATCATACTTGGGAGACCTGAAAATAGTGCAAGGGAGATAGCTCAACTCTGTGTAACCAGTGAAAGCTCCTTGGGAACTGCGTAGATAGCATCCGCAATGAGTCCCAAGGGAGTCATTAAAAGCCTCTTTTAGCTTTGAAACCCAGGCAGCCCCAGGGAATATACTCCCCAGGAACAGAGGCAACTTTTATTTTCAGGACTTACATCTTCCTTCTCTAGGGAAGAAGAAACAATTTAATATATATGTGTTGAATGCACTGAAGGGAGAGCAGGGCAATGAATGGTGTCTTCCCTTATTTCTGCTGATCCCATTTCTCAGTGGGAACATAGTTCCCACTTTATAGGTGAAAAGAATAAGCAGTCTTAAATTAGTCATTGCTTTTGAGATAGGATGCTTAGCTAGAGCTACTGTGCATTGGAATTTACAGCCTCATTGGCATCTCCACCAAGAGCAGTCATGGGCATTGATCATTGACTCCCTACAAGGCTCCATGACACATGAAGCTGATAGAAGACAAAGTTACAGCTTTCAGGGGCTTATGTTAAGTTGAGAAAGGTAAGAATAGATGATTGAGGCAAAACAAAACCCAGCATGATGACAATAGCAAATATTAAGGCAGTCTATGTTAAATTCTTGGGGAGTGGGGTAGGCAGTTGGTGTGGCCAGGAGAAGAGAGTAGAGAAAGAAGAGAGAAGGGGTGAGAGAGAGAGGCAGATTGACTGCTAGCTGTGGCTACAGACTGAGAGTCCTGTGAGTTGGTCTGGGGTAGAAACCACCTTTTTCTTCATGTCATCTAATCATCACAAAATCCTTCAAGGAGGTTGCTATTAGTAATCTCATTTTATGGATAAGGAAGCAGAGGATCTCAGAAAGAGAATGAGATGAACAACTTGTTTATCCTGTTAAGTACCAGATTGCCAGGTAGTATAACTAGAATTTGCTACAAGGTTTTGCTTAATTCCCACAATAATCCTGTGATATATTATTATTATGATTATCATAATTTTTATTATTTTGATTTTATAGTCAAGGAAACTAATATACAGCACATCCCAGTCTGATATACAGCACATCCCAGTAACCTTCCCAAGACCATGCAAGTCCTAATGTTTCTCCATGTTTGTCACATAGATATGACATCAGCAAGTTAGGAGGAAGTGAAAGGACTGTCACTGCCAGGCTGGAATCATAGGTACAAATGTATCTGAGATGTGTAGAAAGGTACCTAGTTTGTTCAAGAGAACAACCCAAAGTCTATGATGATCCAAACTTCTAGTGGGGAAATACTCAGGAGGTAAGTTTGAGAGGAGTAAGCTCAGATTTTCTTTTTTGATCATAAATCCAACAGTTGGGTAGAAGAGGTGAATTCAGAAAGTATCAACTAGACAAGTATCACAAACATCCAGGAATGAATGAGAAGCCAAGCAAGGGAAATAAAGGAAAGGCCAGCCAGTCCTGACTGATTGTTTTTGACCAAGGGAGAATCGGTGGATATTAGTGAAACATCAAGACTTCAGGCACTAGTGACCAGAGGTATGAGGACCAACAGAAACAGGTAAATTTGAGAGACCCCCCCCCGCCCCACCCCTGCCTCGCTTTTTTAAAAAAGGATATCAATTTAGAAATGGATACTACTCAAAACATATAGCTATCCTGCACTCCTAGACTAGTTTAGTGGTTTCATAACATAAATGTAAAATATTATAATAAGAACATTTCATGTATAACTCTAAGAAGGGGGAGAGAAAAGTATACTGTGATGTTCTAATCACTTGTGATTTGGGGATTATTTGGCAGATATTTGTATCTATATCTATATCTGTATCAATCTATGAAATAAATCAGGAATGATTTGAAAGAAAAGAATATCAGTTTAATTGCTGCTCTAGGAACATCAACAATCAACACCACTTGGAATATTTTGAAGGAAGTAAATTCTATCAATTTTACCATATTGAAAAATCAGGACAATGGAGATGCTTATTGACCAGGATGTTTGGATCTACAGTGATTGAACATTTACTCCTTCCAGGTTGAGTTGGTTACTTCAAAGAATTTCACTGAGATTGCACTTATGAATCAAATTAACCTTTTGAAGTTCCCTCAACCATTATCATTGTGGGATCCTACCCTGACTCCATTGCTTGAATTCTTAGAAAACAGGAGGAGGGAGTTTCTTACACTGATTCATTCAGTATTTATTTATTGAGCACCTAAACCTACATGAGCTTTTCTAGAAGCAGCCCTAGGCACACAGTAGCAAACAAAACACTAACGAATGTTCTAGAACCCACTCTCAGCCAAATGGAAAAGAGGAGGACTTTAGTGGGAAATGTCTTGGGTATGAGCACACATTTAAGCGATTGGACACCCACTGATTGTCCCACAGACATGGCAGTGGCCCTGTTGAGGACATGATTGTTCTTCTCTTGACCTGCACAATTTGACCTGAAAGTCAAATTCAGACACATAGTCTCAGCCTCAGAATGTGGCGTTCAGGCACCTGAGGCCTTTCCAGAGGGGAGTTGTGTTCTGGTTCCCCTCAACTCTTGCTCACACCTACGGTTGAGAAGCCCCCTTCCTTGCCTCTTCCATCAGACACTTCTGGGACCTCCAACTTGTCTCTGTGATTGCAAGAGCACATTACTAATCAGATTTAGGAAATGGTTTTCTTGGAGAAGCTTAAACCACAGGAGTTTATATAAGAGGCTCTTTCTACCTCACCAGACTGCGTTTAATTTGAAGGAAGTTTGCAGACTCCAGATAAAGTATTTCATTCTTTATATATTTATTATCTTTGCCATGTTCTATTTTAGTGAACATGGAAAATAAGCTTTTAGACTGGAGAGCTAAACACATCTTTTTTTTAACTTATAAAAGCTCCAGTTCTCAATCCTAATTGTTTTTTCCTTTTTTAAAGCTTCTTTGCTCAGTTGGATTTCAGGCCCTTTCCAGCCTTGTCTCGTTTACACTTTGGAAGAGATTGGCCCCTGAGGCTGGTCTCCTAGAAAGAGGGAGAAGCTGTTCTCCTCATATTCCTTCCACGTGCACAGCAGGTTTTCCTTGGCAGGGCTTCTTCTGTTTCTCTCCTTTGAATGCCTGCTTGTCCTGGAGAGACAGGCACACTTATTGTTCTTGGAGGAGGAAAGGGTTGAATTACAGTTTTTTTCTCCAGAGACTCCTGCTGCTTCTGAGGCCTCCAACGGTCTATCTACTCAAGCCCAAGGGCAGTTTCAATTCTCAAGGCTTTCACTGAAGTGTTCCTTATAGGGGGCCCTTGCCTCTCTGTGGGTGGTTGAGTAGAACTAGTGCTGGGTTAGGGAATAAAAGCCTGGCTGCAGTCCTGGTTCCTCCATTTATTAACATCACTGGACAGGCTGCTTCACTTTTCAAGTCTGTGTCTTTTCTTCTGTAACAAAGGAATGATATCATTTCCTCAGAGAATTACTATGAAGACCAAGTGTGACAATGGATGTGAGAAGCATGTAAATTGCACACACTATATAAATGTTTGGGCCCATTCCATTCTGCGCTGTTCTAGGATTCAGAAAATCCACGTGTCAGTATTTTGTTTTGTTTTTCACAATGGGATAGCACTGGCAACTCACTGGCAGGGATTTTGGTCAGTTGATAGATATGGGAAGGCAGGGGTCTGTGAAAAGGAGAATGGAAGGGAGAGTGATGAGTGTTAGAGGGAAATAGAAGGCATTTTATAGAGAAGAGCTGCAGGCAGATGAAAAGGGACTTGTTTGGGGAGGGACTTGGTGAGATACAGGGATTCAGGCTGTGTTGCTTTGGGGCTCAAAGCACAGCAGGGTTGGGGATGAAGTGCTTCTCTGAGCTGCTGCATAGAACTCATTAGGACTTCAGTTTGGGAGGGCTTCTGGAAGACTGGGGTCTCCAGGGGAGTATCAAAGACAGCCCTTCTTTAAACATCATGCTGTCAGAGGCCATAAGTACTAGTACTAGCAAATGCATCAACTGTGAGTCACTGCTTTCCCAAGGCCTTCCCGGAGTGGATATGATGGAACTTTGAGTGGACGACAGTGAGCTATTTGTGAGCTCTCCAGAGCTCATCGCTCCAGTCCCTGCAGAAATAATTGGTGAGACTTGTAGGAGCCTGGGGTCTGTATGCCATTCATATGGGGTTAGAAGATAGTGAAATGTAGTCATAACTCATTTCACAGAATAGTGAAAGAGAGCAAAGCAGAATGCCCATCACGTGATACCAAATTTCAGCTCTTGGCTATTAACATCCTGTAGATGTTATATCATGTAGGACATGTACGTCAAACGTGGCATTGGAGGACTTGGAATATCTATTGACAGGCATGAGCTAGTCATAGGAGAACTCTGTCCTTAGAACCTGGGGCTGTTGGAGAAGTCTTAGTTTCTCTAAGGTTTGGGCTCAAAGGCGAGGGTGGGTCTGCAGTTGGGCAGGTTAAAACAGTGGACATGTTTGTCATTATGTCCTGCTGTCTCAGGAAAACCATGTGTACTAGTCTCCTATTGCTGCTATAATAAACTACCGCCAAATTGATTTAGTGATTTAAAAATAACAAAACTTTATGACTGTATTGTTTTGGAGGTCAAAAGTCTAAAATGAGTCTGTAGGAGTAAGCTTCTTTGAAGAATCTTCTTTTTCTCTTCTATCTTCTAGTGTTCTCTGAAAATATTTGGTGTTCCTTTACTTGCAAGTACATCAATCCAGTTCCATGGCTGTCTTTTTCCTGTGTTTCTAACTCTGTGTCCAAATTTTGCCCTTTTCTAAGGATACCAATCAGATTGGATTAGGACCTGCCCTAATGACTTAATTTTACTTGAATCCCTCTATAAAGGCACTTTTCTAAATAAGATCACATTCTGAGTACTGGGGATTAGGACTGAATATACCTTTATTTTTGTTTTGGAGGCACAAATAAACTCTTAACAATCTAGTAGATCCAAGATGGCAGCTCAAAGATTACATGGAGAACAGAATTGTCAAAGGCAAATGAAGCACAAACAACTACACTGGAAGAATAAATTGTCAGGCTGATTGAAAAAAAAAAAAGTAAGCCCAGAGTAAGGAACCACTGGAATATAGTATTTCTTACAGTCATGTGTAGATTTTCTTGATTCTACATGAATTTAGATGGAATGCTGGACCTAGAAGTATTAAAAACAAAGCATGAAAATGATAACTAATACGGTGTTTCAAGTAACTTACCTGTCCATATCTACTGGAGGTAGCTCTTAGGAGGCAGAGAGAGACGGGCAGACAGGTGGAGTGGGCTCAGGCCTTGTGGAGTTGCTGAGAAATTTGTACGTTAGTGTAGTATGTGTGGGTCCAGGAAGGATTCTGTGCAATTCAATAATATAATGAAAAGTGGATGGATTACAGGAAAAATGAGATGTGGTGTTTCTAAATAGGAGGCTGCTGAAGGAGCCTGGGTAAGAGATGAAGAAGGCTTGAACTTGGTTGACAGCAGTGGAATAACTTAAGAGGGGGACCATTTGAGGACATTATTTGTCTTAGGATATGCAACTACAGGGAAAGGATCTGAGTTTTATTCATTTTGTGAGCATTACTAGAGGGAATGTAAAGAGTACCTAGCATCATTAGATATTTGAAGTAATTCAATGAAGACAAACATTTTCTGAGCAGGTCACTGATGATAGGAAATTGCTGAATAGATTTTAAGGCAGTCAGGAGCTATCAGCGCAAAGAACTGGGGCAAAGGAATAAATGATAAACATATTTGAAGCCAAAAAAAACCCCTGATAACATTCCCTGATAAGATTACTTGTACATGGTTCTGTCACACCAAATTAGAAGATTTCACAGTCTAACAGAGTCTTCCTGTGGAATGTAAAGACTTCAGCCCATGGATCCAAAATAATCAAAGTCATTAGAAACAGTCATTCCTATTGTGATACCATGTTCTTTATTTTTCACAGAAGACTAGATTAAAAATTGCTTTGTACCAAATTTTTGCTATGTTTTCCTGGAAATCCATGCCGGGTACAATGGATGAAGTGACAATTGCTAACCATCATCTCTGGTCAAAAAAGGCAAAACTTTGAATTAGAGTTGAGAATTCTCCAAGATACGTTACCAGAAGATTTCTCATTCTTTGATTTGAATTCATTGTCTTTTTCCTGAACAGTCTTGTTTACTGTGTTTTCAGAGGAGGCGAGTCTGATTCACAGGACTTTTACACAGCACACAAGGCAACATGCATATTGCTAATATCCATGCTTTGAGCTTGAGAAACCCCTCTAATTTTTTTTTTTTTTTTAACTTCACTAGTTATGCCAGAGAAAAACCAGCATCAGGGCATAAACTGAGAATACAAGGCTTGGAAGCAACTAATTTGGGCTTAGATGCTTTTCATGTAATGGGTTGCTTCTGAAGTCTCCTTGTTTTTGGTAATTAGTCACTGGTGGAGGAAGGCAGGACTTGATATGAGTCTATTGAGGAAGCTGGGATATAGTGTGTTGTTGGTTTCTGGTCTCAGACATGGGACAGCATTGGGTAGTTTCTTGTCAAGTTAAGTTGTGGGCCTCAAGATGTGCCAACCATACGAACTGGTGTGCTGTGCTTCAGAGTTGCCCCTTTCGAAGCTAAGTTCATTATCTTTGTTGCTCTTTCTTGTAGTGATGAAATCACTTAGTGTCAGGTTGAATGGCAAAGCCACCTGGACCAATGCTGGTTGATGCTTACAAATTTCCTAGCATGATCATCACGGGGCAGCTGAAGGACATAGGATGCACAGAGTGAGGACCAATCTTGGGAAATTTGTTTCCTGTTTAGAAAGCGTTGTTCCTCTAGTTTACTGCTGGTGTCCATTATCTTTCCACAGATGTCATTGGTCAAAGGGCCACGGGAGAGAAGAGAAGAAAAGAAGCTTATTCCAGGGGTAAATCATGAACAATGGTCAAAGCCCAAGGCCAGGAATGCTATTCTGGTTCTGACTCACGGCTTCCGGCCACAACTCTGTTCTGATCAGAGGCTCCCAGGTGGGACTATCTACTAATTGATCTTTCTCCTAAATGCTATTCTATTGCTCTCTAGAATTTCTCACAAGGTCAAGAAGTAGAGAAGAAGACAGAGAACTATTATTTTGTGTGGATGCCCTATTTAGCAGAATTTAGAAGCATTTATCTCCTTTAATCCTACGCGTGGTTCTACTATGCAGATATATTCATAATCTTAAAGTTTATAAACACGAGGCTTGGAGACCCACTTGTTGATGTTCATGAAAGTTTTAAGAAGTAGAGTTCAGGTTAGAATCCAGATCTGACACTTCTCTGTCTCTGTGCTGCCCCTGTCACTTGACTTCTTGGGCTATTAGGCAGAAGCTTCATTCACCGGGGTCTTTGACCATCAGACTGTGCAGATTTTCATGACTCATCCAAGCTCTTTGTGCTTGATTTCCTGCTGGAAACACAGGGATGCTGATTCTGACCTAATTCATGAAGATCTTCTAGGACTAGAATTGATTGAAAAGAATAAAAACTTCAGAAAATATTGAATTAATGTTTACTGTAAGTCCACCAGGATTAGGCAGTATTGAGTGAATGCTTTTCTTTCCAGTATCCTCTCCCACCCTCTAGGAAAATCAAGTGATACAGGACCGCTCTCAGTCTTCTAGGCACACGTGGTAGCCACTCAGGCTAGATTCAATTTAGAGAATAAATAAATAGGAAAAAGAAACAAATCAGTGATTGTACAAATACAAACAGATGCAGAATATAAACAAACAGGTTAGAAACAAAATGTTCTCATAGTTAGAGGAGTAAAATCATCCTTTCAGATTCCGAAAGAGAAAGGGGGTGCTTTGGTGGTTGAGTCTCACTAGGGAAACCCACTCATTCTCTTCCGGTAAGTGATGCGTTTTCGTGGAGGTCATGGGAAAGTTCGAATAAAGGTTATTGATGGACGAAGAGCAGATGGACAAGCATCTAGGTATGAAGAAGGAAATATCTGGTAACAGATATGTCTTCTATAAAACAGGCACATTCTAGACACTCTCACCTGTATTTATAGGGCCCCAGTCCTATAAGGTAGTATTATGAAACCCATTTTCTGAACGGGGGCCTGGGAACTCACAGAGATTACATATCGTGTTCAATACAATTGATGTGTGGTAGATCTGGGTTCTAACTTGGCGGGGTTTTTTGTTTTTTGTTTTAGTATCAAGGTTTTTAAACTTGTTGTTTGCATATTAAAAATTTTGTGCATTCCAATTATTAAAATCATTTTGAAGAAAAAAAATGCCATTTGGACTAAACTGCATTTTACAGCCTGCAGGACGCCCTGAACCAGCCTGGATTTTGATCTAGATTTCGCTGTCATCCCCTCCCGCTGCTTCCTTCACCAACCTGCAAATTTTCCCCCTTCCCTGCCAACCAGACAGGTAGGTGTGTGGCCTTTGTTGTCAGTAGTTCTCAATTCTTTGATGTGAAAAGGGGTAGCACAGTCATTTAAACTTGATCCAACCTCGTTGTATATTACAAAGTTAAACGATTGAAAGAAGTAGATAAGAAGGCAGTGCTTACACAGTGCACATTGGTGGCGTGCACCTCATCATGATGCGCCTGCTTGCTTCTCCTTTTCGGTTGTTTCTTTTGAAGGCAGTGGATTTTTCTCCTCGTGTGTTTCTGTCTTCTTCAATTTCGGTTCATTGAAAATCTCCGTCTCAGCCATCTCAGACTTGTCAGGCATGGTTGCAGAGGAGCAGAGTAAAGCTTCCGAGTAAGCAACGTCCTGTCTGTTCAGTGGCTGCTGCTGAGTGCCTACCTTCTCTGTTTTTGACTCCAAAGCTCACGTTCTCATTCTCACTTTCTTATGAATTATTATGTTTTGAGAGGATAGGTTTAGAGATAAGAATAGGACATGTTCATAAGGAAGATAGAAAGGATGGAGTGAGAGAAGGAAGGAATGGGAGAAACAAAAGGAGAAAGGAAAGGAGAGATAGGTAGGATTACTGAGTGATCCCGGGGAAGGGCTGTATAGTGTCTTGGGTATTTTAAGATGTTTGGCTTATGTTCTTGTTTTTGATGTGTTGATGATAAGAAAACAAAACCAGAGCTGAAGCCTCTGAGGAAGGAGGTAGATTTGAGCCCATTAAAACATGATAGGCATGCCTAGACCTTGGCTGGCAGAGAAGGTGGTGTATGGGCAGGTGGTAAAATTCTATCATTATATGTTCTGTCTACTTCTAGACCTTTCTATCCAATTTGTACATGTCCTTCATGAAGCCTTTTGGTATTATTTCTTCAGACGTATGTTTCTCCTTTTTCTTTCTTCAGGGACTTAACACATTCAACCTGATTTCTCAGTGATTTTCATATAGGTCATATTCATCTAATTTGTATTTTCCTTCAAGGCAAAGGAGCACTTGATTCATTTTACAGGTTCCCATGGCACCTAGGGAAAAGGTACTAAGCAATATTTGTAGACTTGAATAGAAGAAACAATGAGTAATAGGGTTGTTTTAGCAACATGAACAAACAAAGATTGAGCCAATCTTTCTTGAGAAGAGGCATGCATTAATTCTTGCCATGACTTCAAAAGATGAAGTTATTTTTGGTCTCAAAGTCTTCCTTTCTTTCCCTGCTGGAGCCCCTCTGAACCCAGTGGAATAATATTGTTTCTTCTTCTTCTGTATTGACAGGAGAAATGGAGGAGAAGAAGGAAAGAAAAATACCACTTATTAAGTACCTACTCTGAAAAGGAAATTTATTGACTTTTTTTGATAAGAAGATAAAATTGACTTTGGAAAAATATTTTTGGGAAAAAATGAAAAAATACTATGTGTTATATAAATATGTTAGCTGTAAGGTCCATCTTGATTTTGGTAAAGGAGTTCTAGGATGTCATGTGAAGCTTAGCTGGAGCCCTAGCTTCTCTGGAGCCCACACAGAAGTGACAAGTCCTCCAAGTCCCTGCATATGCCACTGCCAGTGAGGATTCCACTGGAGAGATGCAAAAGGGGATTTATATTACACTTCTTAAGCCAACAGTTTGCCAGGGCTTTGAGTGCCGTCATTCTTCCCAAATCCTCCTCAAGCACTGTTCCACGAAGAGGTCCTCTGTGGTCTGTGTTTGCCAGTTGCATCATACATGCTTGCTTCTCTCTCTCTCAAACCCCCTTTTCTACCCCCAAATATAAATTATTCCTTTGTAATCAAAATATTTCAACTAGGGCTTGTCTATTCCAAACGTCTCACTTATCAGCATTCATTCTCTTTTTTAAACATTTTCTTTCGTTATTTAATTTTTAAGAAAATTAAGAGAAGGTACAGGCAGAAATGAAGATGAGTAGGAAGGCATGTAGGAAGATTGAGGAGGAAGAAGCATTTTATTATATTTTTACCAAGTTGTTCACACTGGTTGTTTCCCCTGGACCCAGGACTCGAACCCAGGGGTAGGTGGCCTACACCCTTTGGAGGTGATTGACCTAACCTACTAACCGGCACATCCAGTCATTCTCTGTCTCACTCTCCCTCTCCCTCTCTCTTTTTCTCTCTGAAGAAACACTTTATTTAATTGTTCATTTTGGCTGCTCCTGTGGCCCCAGAATGTGAACCTGGGACCTTGGGATGTCCATGGCATGTGCCTAACCTCTACTCTACCAAGGTGTACCCCATTCATTTTCTTTTGAAGTCAGTTTAACAAATGCTTTTAATTGTTTTAGCATATCTTTGGGCTCTGACTCCAATCCCTGATTTTCTTAATATATTAATTCTTAAAAAACACTGAATTCCTCAGGGATCTGTGTTAAAAGGTAATCCCATTTTCCAGAAAGCTAGGGCAATGCCCTAAGTCACAAGGGGTAGCAGAGTCAGGATTTGAATTCAGTTTGGTCCGACTTTGAAGCCTGTTTTATACATGAAGCTGTTTTATTGTATATATCTATGCTCATGCCAGCCTCTGTACATAACACTCCTCTATTTCCCAGAGGTGGTGGTGGGGGGGCAAGCTTTTCACTAGTCTATCGGGTGGTTTATGCCAAACTTAGAAGCTCCTGGACCCGGAAAGGGTCTGACCTTGGGGATATATGGGTGTGGGATAGGGTGGGACAGAGATGAGTGATTTTTACATTGAACAAGCTTTCAGTCTAGCTAGGGAAATGGACATTGTTTTGAGAAAATCATGGTATTTTCAAAGTATAATCTAAATTACATTCATAGGAGTTGGGAGGAGAAGAGTGTAAGGTTTTTCCGGGCTCCGCGAGGAGAAAATTTCAATCAGACAGAAAGCAGAATAGTCAGGGCTTTATTGGACTTTGCGCTCCCGGGCGAAACTCCCAAGTCCGCAAAACGGGCCTGGGGAAGTCACGCGCAGGACAAAGGGGTACCGGCTCTTTAAGCAGAGGAATTTCGCGGGCTTCCCATATCACGATTGGGGATTGGCCCCGTGAATCCAGGTGTGGGGGTCGCATCCCTTATTCTGACGTCATCCACCTTTTTCCCGGGCTTGGCCGCCGGGCATGCCCGCCGTCCCGTCTTTCTGAGCCAGCCTAACAAAGAGTATGTTTACAAACCTCTGGGAGGCCTCACAGAGGAGAAATACTACCACAGGACTAGGGGGGCAAAGCTGTGTAACCCCTAAAATATGTGTTTTGGCAAAAAAATATTAATTCATAGAAGGATCTCTGAGAACTAGACGGAGGCGGCCATTTTGTGAGACATTTCTATGTATAAAGGAAAAAAATCTTCCTCTGTAAGGCGATCACTCTTCCCAAACCTGGAAGACCTAATTCCTTTAACTTACCAGTGAAAAAAAGTAGAAACTTCACCTGCATTAAGGCCCTATCTTTGTTTACTCTGCCCTTCCTACCTCACACTGCTGATTTCCTGCCCTCAACAAACCTTCTTTTGTCTCTTGTCTGAAGGTATGAGGGTGGAGACCAACACCAAGCCATGTGGTCCTCAGATTTAACTGTGTTTCCCCCATGCAGGAGCGATATATGCTGTTATTAAAATTCTTTGTTTTTCTCTCTTTCAGTATTTCTAATCTGTTAGTTGTTTGTTGGCCTAGAAGAACCCAGAGACCCACAGGAAGACTTTCCTTTGCACCCTGACAACAGTAACTTAAGTGGTTGATAGCTAATGGCTCCTGCCTTCCTCCAGTCCTTTACTGCAAAAGGAGGTCCTAGGTGCGGGAGGCGACCATTCCTTTCTTTCTAAAAACATGCCCTTGAGTGAAGAAAGGAGTCTGTATGAATGAAGAAAGGAGCTTTATTGCACTCTTGAAGCTGAGAGTTGGAAGACACAGGATTTTACAGAGCACTTAAGCAAACCTATTTTTAAGCTTACAAAGATTACATTGTTTAGGAAAGGAAAAGACTATACTACCTTGTCTGTGCTCCCCTGACCTTTCAGAAGAGCCTGGGGGCTTTGAGGGGGAGGTCTAAAAGGCTATGCACTGATTTTTCTAAAACCAGCTCCCATGTGCAAGGTTGATATTTTTTAAAAGTTCTGGATTTGAGTTTTCATTTTATTTGTTCCTGTGATATATTCCTTTTCTGCGATCTATCATATGCGTCATTTAGACATTTCTCAAAACAGAGATATCAGAGTGTTTGCCTTGTAGGTTTGCGGATGGAGAGAAATAAGGAGGTGAAGTTGGACATAGGGACAAAGCAGGAGGTGAGAGGGAGAGAAAGGTGTTCCCTGGGGTTCAGAATGGTTGGGGGAGGGAATTAGACCCAGTCTGGTCCCCCAGTTTGCAGCTGTCATCTGAATAGACAACCAAGTCTTTATGGAGCGATTACCCCATGCGCTTCCCTCCCCATCTACTTGCCACATGTGCTCATTTGTTTACTTGCCTGAAAGGTTGGGATTTTCCTGTTAAACGATTCTTTCTGATTGGCATTGCTACCTTTGTTTCTCCTTCTAGGGGTATTTCCCAGAAGGACATTTTATTCTATCTGTGCAGCAGTATGAAATTCCATACTGGACATGTTAGAGAAGATAGCTTGCGGTAAATGGATCGCGGGTGGCCAGCCTCCCTGTCGAAGGGTGGATCTTAACGCAGAGAACTTGGTAGGGATTTGAGGAAGCCACAGATGAAAAGTTCCTAAATAGCCTGCTGCTGCATCCTAGGGCTTCGTCAGACATGTTTCTCTAACCCAGACTGCCACATCCTTTTTTAAGATGCAGACCATGTGACATGAGAGAGGACTGGATTTGAAGAGTTTTATGGGCATTCTGTCGAAGGAAATCTAATTTCCTTTACCAAAGAGGATGTGGTTGCAACTCTGAATCTCTTTTCTCATGCTTGGTGATAGAATTCATAAACTGATGTGTGGAGAAACTACATTTTGCATTTCTAGGACTTAGAGTAGCTTCACTTATTGGAAAGATGTTTATTTTCTAGGGAGTCCTCTCTGCTCAATTTTTCTAATCTTTATACACCCCCACCTCAGGTCTGTGGCTGGGAGCTGGGAGGAGAGGCTCCATCTCCCCTGTCTGGTTCATTCACATCCCTTGAATGATGGCTTTAGTGACAGCGGGAGGAGATACTATCTTCAGTGGGTCACTAACATTAGCAGCACACAGACTAGGAGCATAACTGGAGGTGCGTACACCATATGTCTAAATATCTGAAAACTATAAATCAAACCACGCTAGAAGCCTAGCCATTTTCTTGCATTAAACCACTGTAGTCTGTTCTCTGGGACCAGGGCTGGTGCTCTGGAAGCTAAAGGAGAATGTTCCACTGGAGACCAGCCCTGCTTCCCATGAACCGAAGTATGGTTCTTCTGGGTTTAGGTGGGTGCTGGGTGCGTGGCCAGGACTGCTGTCCCCGGAGCTGCCCGACTTAGGATGGGCCAAGTCGGGCACTTAGGGAGTTGGGAAGGGCATGTCTCCCTCCACTACACCTTTCTTTTTTTCTTTTGTGGTTTCTAAGTTGCTCTAATGACCTCGGAAAACTGTCACTGGATCAGAAGAGAAGAGAGGGACAGTGTACAGCTATTTGGAGAAATCAGTCTTCCCAGAAATATCTAATAGATAATTTGTTTCAGTATTAAACAAAAGCAAAGGCAGAGGCTGTGGCCTCTTTCCTCTTTCCCATGTATAACTGCCACACCGTAAGGCTCTCAGCTCTCAGTGCCTGTGGTCTGGAGGGCTCCTTGGGCCCACTCTTCCTTTAATTTTCCTTTATTCAATCAATTGTCATATTTTCACAGAATTTCCTTATAAGACTGAAAAAGCAAAAAAGAATTTGGTGTATTTTGAGACATCTTCTAATGCCCTGAGCAGGGTGCCCTCTGCCTGAAAAGAGGGGCTGGTGACTGGTCCCACCTCCCCACTGTAATCAGCAGTCCTGAGCCAATGTAAGTAACCTAGTCAGTTCCCCTCTCTCTGTCCACCTCCTAATCACTGAAAATGTTGTGCATCTGCCTAATATATGTAATTGCCTGTAGTAGCTGCTGAAAGATACCGGTGATATTTTTTTTTATCTCTAGCTTGTTTATTTGGGGCATATTTATGACCATCATTAATAAACACTATTTGTGTTATTCTTTTTTATACACTAGGCACCATACTGTGTTCTTTCTTGTAGATGCATGATTTCATTGAGTCAGCCCAATGATCCTGAGATAGGTTCTGTTACTAGATTTTGTTTACAGAGGAGTTTGAATTCTCAGGTTCATTTACATGTTCAGTTCATAACAGTGAGTATGCAGTTTGACTCGAAAGTCCACTCACTATCCTTCCTCACTTAGAGAGGGATTGAAGGTGGTACCAGGTTTGTGTTTCTCTTTGTGCATAGTTCAAACATAATCTGAGGCTTATCCTTGGGAGTCAAATGAAAGAGACAACACCCCTGTGGTAGGCAGAACAAAGCTCCCTGCCAAGAGGTCAGCATCCTAATCCCTCAAACCTGCAAATATGTTGCTTGACATGGCAAAGGGATTTTTCAGATCTGATTAAGTTAATGAAATTGCAGTTGGGAGTTATACAGGTGAACTCAGTGTTGCACTCTCAAGGCAGGGAAGGAGAAGGAGAGGAAGAGATGTGAGGAAAGAGGCAAAGGTCAGAGTGATGTGACTGTTGGCTTTGACCGGAGAAGAGGGCTGTCAAGGAGTACCCAAAGCCTCGAGTAGCTAAAAGGCTGGAGTCTCCAGAAGAAACTCATCGTGCCAATCAGTTTACATTTCTGACCTTCAGAACTCTAGGTTAATAAATTTGTATGAGATTAAGTCATGGAATTATGGTATTTTGTTCTAAGAGTAGGAAACTAATATACCTCCCCGCCCCCCGCCACAATTCGTCATAATCAGCTCTTCCTTTCTACAAATCATAGCCTCAGTCCCATTACCTTTTAGATGGATGATTTCTTTTCCTGGTTAACTCAAACTGTTTTTCCATTTTCCAGTAATGCAGTCTGTGGTCTCATTTATTTGGATTTAGATTTTGAGAATTCCCAATGTGCTCTCTAGTGTTTTAGAGGAAGACAGAGCCTCTATCCTATTAATGTGCTTGTGTGCTTGTGAGGCAGAGAGGCAGTTACGGGGGTCCCCAGGTGATAAGTTAGGATGTGGGATATGAGGAACTTGCCCATACTGGGAGTTAATGACTGTATTTATTTGATTTCAGTTATTTATTTGCTTCAGTTATTAGTTGATGCAGTTTTTAAAGAGGGTTTTGTGAAAATATCAAAATCAAAAAAATAAGATTTATTTACAAAGTTCAAAAAATTAGAAATGAGAGATAACAGGCAGTAAAGAATTAATGTATTAAAATTCTTAAATATATAATAAGGATTGCTACTTGTTCTGGCTGGGACTTTTAATACTATTCTGAATAGTAGTGAAGATAGCGGGAATCCTTGTTTTTCAGAGGGAAAGATTTCAGTTTTCACTATTGAATATGATATTAGTTGTGGATTTATCATAAATAGCTTTTATTATGTTATGGCATTTCCTACTATGCCCATTTTATTAAACATTGAATAAATTATTAGATGCATGTTAAATCTTGTCAAATGTCTTCTCTGCACCTACTGTGAGAAGGTTATATGATTTTTATCCTTCATTTTGTTCATATAGTATATCATGATTGATTTATGTATGTTGAACTATCTTATATCCCATGATCCCACTTGATCATAGTGTATGATGTTTCAAATTTATTGTTTCATAATATAAGGTCTTATGATCAGTATTATTTGAATAACCCTGTACAACTTCTCAGTTTAGTTCTTAGATTTTTGGTTTTAAAACTAGAATGTGACCAGGAGAAACAAGAACTCTAGAGTAGCCTGCAGACAGGTATAAATCTAAACTGAGATGCTTTAATATAACATGCAGTATTCTAAAATGGAGAGGCGCCCCTGTGAAAAAGAAGTTTTTAAATTCTAGAAACACAATTGGCACACATAATTAAATTAAGCTGTCCAGTTGTTTACGACTTGCATTGTGATTTGGAATAAACTCAGAGGTTTCAGAAGCAGGTCTTTTTACTCCTCTGAAATGTGTGTTTTGTATTATTGTGGATTTATTGAAATTCTAACAAGCTTTTAGGAACTTCCTGCTGGCCAGATGAAGGAGTCAGAGCACATTTTTATGCTCCCCATATGTGGGAGCAGAGAAGCCACCAGAAGTCAACTTTATTATTTTTTTCTAGTTCTAATTTTATTATTCCTGTCAAGGACACAGAGTATAGTGGTAGGTTGAATTGATGTATACACTGACTCATGATGTGTCCCTCTCTGTAATTTCTAAGAAAGTATTGTGGTGAGATGTTCAAATCATTTAGAAAACATAAGGATGGAAAATTGTATCATAAATCCAGGAGCGAAGACTAAATCATTTTCGCAATTATCTGTAAATAACAAATTAAAATAATTATTTTCATCTGGTTTGAGAATTTTTATTGAAAATTAAATCATTTTATGTAGCATCAGCCTACATATAACTTTCTTGAATTAATTTTTCCTTTCAATTAGAAATTCTCAGTCTATTTTGTTATTTAAATTTAAACCGAGTGATGAATTTGATTATCCTTAGTTTTATTAGATTTGGATTATTAAATAGTCCTATTAGTATTTCTAGAAAGATTTGACAAAAGGGTGTCTTTATGTCATTAAAAACATTCCCTGAAATAATTCAAATATAGCTAAATATGTTATATTCCTTTATATTAGTTTGGGCAATGATTAATAGGTCAATATTAAAATAATTAAGCAAAGAATTGGTCGAAGTTCTGCAGATTTTTTGGAAGTAGCCTAATCGTCTGTGTAATCTATAGTTTTAAATCTTGTTAAAATCATATTAAGTTACTTAAGCTTATTCTCTGAAATGATCTGATATTTCATCACATTTTAAAACATGTGTTTCTTTTCTAAAGCTGTAAATCTTAATATTGCTGGGGCTGGAAATAAAAATTTCAAATGTCAAAAATTTCTCACACCGTATTTTCAAAGAGAACAAAACTTCAATGATGTGAGTGGTTGATGCTTTAAAAGTTCCAAGCAAAATTTCACTTGCAATTGCATTTCTCTTCCATCTGCCTAGTGAATTCACGTAAAGCATGTCACTCTTATGCCAAAGTCATTCTTCCCTTGCTGTAGCTCCTCATCTAAACACCTGGCAAACATGCCTCACTGACTAACACACAGACAATGAGTTGTTTAATGTTATTATATGTTCTCTTGGCAATGAGAAGGCCCTACTCCCACTCCTTTAATATCAGGTTTTCCCAAAGATGATACACAGTCATCTTATGCTGCCTGCCCATCGCCTGATCACTGTCTTGAACATGCCATCAAGTGCCAACGGATCACATTAACTCTTGGGCTGCTTTTCTTTCTTTATTGCTGGTGAGAATTTCATTTTCCTAGCCAGTGTTATCTGTTCCCTCTAGACTTTTAGGGTCTGAATGGAAAGATCTTGGATTTCATTTTCAATCTCACCAGGGCTAGCTTTGTCAGTTAATCATATTCTCTATACTTTCCTCCATGCATTAAATCTCAGCAACCTCTGCTTCTCATCTGGATAAATACTTTGTTTGTGTCAGTTCTTTACATAGCTCCTTTACCCAGAACAAAGAGTATTTTGATATTCCCTCTGTCTAGCAGACTTTTGATGATACTACTGACCAGAAATCATGATCTGGTCCTCTGCTGGGTCTTAATAATATATCACAACCTATCATCGCCCAGCCTTCTTTGGAATACAGTGCCCATTCTTCTAAACATAAGCACACACTAGTGTTCCGCTGTTGAGGACCACCTGGATTACATCACCTTCATGAGCACCTTGATTATTTTATGTATATAAAGCTCACATGCACACAAATGCGATCCTCTGCTCCTCCTGCTCAAGTAATCACCCTGAAATCTTTACCTTGCTGGATTGTTCTTGCTCATAGATCACTGGATTTCCTGCTTAGAGATTTTGTTTGTCTTCTTCTTATATTACTATACTATTGTCTTCATTTTAATGTAATTTTTAAAATGACTTACGTCTTATAGTCTCTTCCAGAGCAATCTGGTGAAAGCAGAAGTTGACTCTTATTCTTTGGTGTCAATTTTATTAGCACAGAGTACAGTAATCACCATGAATAAAACTACAGTCACTAAGAGTAAGAAACTTGCTGCTCCCACCCTCCACCCAGAGCCTCTGCTGTGATTTTAAATGTCTTAATGCACTTCAAGTACATGATTTCTAGGTTTACTGTCTGGAGGACTTGGGTTATCTCCTCTGCCTCTAGGGTGACAGTGTCAGATATCTATTGTATAACTCTGTCCAGATGTCTTTTTGGGTTGCAGAATACAGGACTATTTCGTCTACCTCTACCTTCCTGTCTTTTTCTGAAATTCAGTATTCTTAATCTGAAATGCATTAATTGTTTCCTTTAAGCATTTCTTCATGGAACAACTCACGTGATGGTATTTCTTGTGTGCCTAGTGATATGATCTTTCACCCTTGAAGTATTTGAGTCTTAACGTTTAGCTACAGAAATTATAATATCCCTACTTAAGTTTATTCCTGTGCATAGTTGCACTACGGTACCCCAGGGAATCTTTGAGGCCTTATCCATACTCTTTTTTGTCTCTGTGACAAAGTGGCAAACTCCCTTGATTGTTAAAATCAGTCATTAGACCAACAATCATTTTTTTTGCATCAGTTTGTCCAATGGTAAGAGGAGCTAAAAATGACTAGGGAATCATTTCCAGTTAAATAAAATCATCTTAATTTTCACTCAAGGAATTATTCTTCCTCTAAAACAGGGGTTAGCAAACAATGGTCCATGGGCCAAATAGAACTTGCCATCCATTTCTGTAAATAAAAGTTTTATTGGAATACAGTCATAATAATTCTCATTTATTCTTGTACAGATTGTCTATGACTGTTTTCATATTCTAATAGTAGAACTAAGTTTTTTCAGCAGAGACTGTATGTTTTACAAAGTCTAAAATTCTTACTCACTGGCCCGCTATAGAAAATGCTTGCCAAGTCCTGATTTAAACTACCAGGTACAGATTTGTGGAGATAGTACCTATTAATTGCAAGTGCATCATAAGCTATAATAATGATATTGCTATGATTACAACTATAGCTGCTACTTCTCCTTCTCCTGTTCCTCTTTCCCCTCTTCTGCTTTCTCCTTCTTCTTTTGCAAAATCATGCACTGTAACATGGGAGAAAAAAAACACCATTTCTCACTCACTAGTTCAGTGAATATGCTGCATTGTGTGGAACAGTACCCCAACATTTTGAAGGTTGTCTCCCAATTGGCATTGTGAATAAATATTTTGTACCCCATTGCGTTCTTCTGTAACCTCTGTTCCTTCTGGGTGATGTTATATTAGATACTGAAACTCTGTAGTGTTAACCTACCAACTTGCATTTTTCACTGTCATATGATGTTTTTGGTAAGAAACAATGGCAGCATACAGCAATTGACAGAGAAAGCAAATCCAATCCACTCTTTACTTAGGGCTTCACCGATAAAGGAAAGAGTGCAGCATAATTAGTATGCTGCCATGAATCTGACTGGTCTCTCTGTATTACTTTTTCAGGGCTAAGAGTTGGTTGTCCTGTTGGCAAAATGGGCACACTGTTGTGGAAGAAGCCACATTAGCTTTGGGGAATGTAAATCTGAAATGCTGAGTCTTTCTGCACATTCCTTACTCTTGCTGTCATGACTTTTTTAGGAGCTCACTGAAGGAGCATTTGAACATCTGAGAAAGAGGTCTGCTTACTTACATCCACACAGTAGGTCTCTGTGCTTACTGAGTTTCCTGCACAGTGGGGGAAATTTAGAATGCATTCTCATTAAGTATGTTATTTCCCTGCCTGAGTTCTACCTTATACCTCTTCTTCAAGTTTGAAACAATTCTCAGTTTTATTCCATTTTTTTCCCCTTGACTACTGCCCTAAAATTAATATAGATGCTTACCTCAAAAAAATAAAAACATGAAAAAAAGAAATGAAAAAGTATGCACTCATTTTAGGAGAATTTCTTTCTCTAGTCTCTTTCCTAGCTTATTGTTGTAGCAGAATTTGAGTGGTGGAGCAGCTCTCTTCTGGTGGCACATTATGTATAATTGTCTGTAAACCAGGCTCAGATCTTTTTACTCCTTGGATATTTTACTAGAAGTAATTTCTGGTAAAGCTGTAGATAGGACTTTAACTAGGAACAGCCTGCTATTCCTGCTTCAGAAGTAGGAGACTCTGCAGTTATTTACACATTTACACATTTACAGTTGTGTATGAGAGGAAATGCAGGCCCGCTTTTCAGAGATTGTTGGATACTGGTTCTCAGTTAACAATAATTCCTAGAGATAGAGTGCCACTGTGACCAGCCTGCAGGTTCCATGTGGTTAGACATGTGTAACCTGCTTGTGTACTTTATTTGTGTCATCAGTATCTACTCAGTCACAGTTTGAATCTACTGCTTCTACTTAGGTGCTAATGGCCTGGTTGTATTCTATGGCCAGTTTATAAGGAGTAGTTCAGGTGGCACGTTCACAGGCTAAGATGATAAATTTCAGGCTCTATTAAAAATTCATACCTAATAGCAATTGAATAACTTTCTTAAAAAGAGTGTAATCATTTGTTGAAATGGTAGAGATTATGGTAGAGATTAAGTAGCTTATGTCTAGAATAAGACCTGATTTAACTTACAACAATCTTTTCTTATTTTTCCAGATCTATCAATTACTTTTGCTTGATTAAAAATAGATGGGGTTGTGATAGGAATCACCACTACTCATTTATTTTTTCATTCTTTTATAGTGGTACTCATTTCTGAGATTCTTCCATGGAAAAAGAAGTAACCCCTTTTATTTATTATTTTTTTTGGGGGAAGAGGGAGTTTTCCAAGTGCTTCCATCATAACTGTTACACCGCAGTTGACAATGCCAAAATGTCAAGACTGCCGATTGTAGAGGGGATGGATCTCTTCTTACTGTTCTTACAGAAGTCAAGAAATAGCCCTCAGATTTGATTTGGGTTGTCACTAAATTTGCCATGAGGCTGTCAATTCCAATTTCATTTAACATATTAGTCCCTCTTCTGATTGGTGGATCCCTGGAATTAATGTTTATTCAGAACCTGTATCCAACAATTTTCCAGTAGCTTTGGTATGTATCTTTCTATTTGGATGGAAACACACACACACACACACACACACACACACACACAGTTTCCCCTCAGTTAACCCCTAACTATGTAAGTCAAAGATAAACAGAATTCTATCCTCACTGAAAACTGGCAACTCATTTCCTTATTTATTTTCCACTAGAATTGATGGTCTTCAGAAATTATATTCTAACATACTTTCAAAAGATGCCCTCACTGCATTTCAATATATTTCTCAAGGCTTTGGGGAAGGGTCTGTTATCTAGGTTTCCTAGAGGAACATAATTCGGGAGTGTGAGAAAGGGAACATATGATTGTGTAATCTGTTATTCCTATCTTACAAAGTCTTTCAGTTTCTTTCTGTGCAATAATTATAATATGGAATATTTATTATCGATATTTTAACAGGGTTCATGTTTCCATTAATTATTACAATACAGATTTAGAATCACTATCAATTACCAAAGCTATAACATTAAACACAGAATCCTCACTAAGAAAAGTCATAACTATAACTTCAGTGTGATGTAAAACTCTGCTTTTCTCTTGTGAGTAGAGCACTCTTTGTATCAGATTTTCTCTTGACCAAGAATAGAATATGCTTTCTCCACAGATTTCCAAGATTTTGTCTATAGGGATTAGCAAAATCCTACAGTTCTTTTTTCATATGTAGGTCTCTGTTTCTAGATTTTGACTTCAGAAATGAACACCTGCTGTCATACTGGTATCTGCCTGTAGATCTTGAAATAATGGTGGTAACTGTGTGTGGCCACGAGAAGAGTTGGTGTGTTGGTTAGTATGCATTTCTCCTTTCCCACTCATCTTAGCCTTTTCTGTTTTGCTCTGTGATTTTGGAAACTGACTTCTAAGGACTAAATCACCTTGCCTTCCTTGACCTCTAATTATATTTTGTTCAGATTAAGGGAGACACCACAGAGGATCTTAAGGAGCAAAGGAGAGGAGTGGTCAGAGTTTTTATTTCCCCTTCTTTCTCTTTTGCCAGGATCCTGGCTAGGACTGCATTTCTTTCTATAGTCCATATTGGACAGTCCTCTTCCCTGACAGCTCTCGCTGGGTTCTGTCATATAGTTCCTTTTTCCTTGCTCCTTTGGTTTTAGTGATGATGACTTCTTGCCTTAGTGATGATGCTACCCTATTAGTACTTGGTGGCTCATTACCCCTTATTGGTCCCTTATCCTGCCTTGAACTTTGTAAAATGTTATAAATTACACTTTCTGCAGTTAAAACCGTTTCTTTATGTCACCTCCAAGGACCCTAATTGATAAAATTAGCTTTTCTTTTTTAGGTATCTCCACTGGGTCAAACTGTTTCATTCACATTTGTGCAACCAAATGATAAAGGCCTGCTCAAATGAGGAAGAGAAGTTGCTTTGGCTACAAGGGAGCATGTCTGGATGTTTGGTTCTCCAAATTCTTAAATTTCCTGAATATGCCAATTCTGGGATTCCATTCTTTCCCATCATTGCCACATTTAATATGAAAAGCTGAATGAAGGTGTGAATTCAGTAAATGGAGTTTGTTTCTTACATGCTTCTGCTTTATGTCCCTATGAAATTAAAGGTTCTTTTAGCTCAGTCTTTGCTTTGAGATATGAATAGGGACTTGAGTATTTTATTCTCTCTTTTAAGACAGCCAGAGCCAATAGGAACATCCACCCACTCCTGTACACTGTTACTCACATCTTTTATCTTGTTCCATGATAGCGAAATCTTGCCCTCAAAAAGCACTTCATTTTAAATGGGAGATATTTTAATGAACACTTCCTCCATTGTTTTCTGTGAGCTACACATTTTCTTTACTGAAAACTATTGAGATTTTTACTGACTTGGCCTACATTGGGTCAGATAACAAGTTCTAGATTTGCCAATTTCTTTAGGTTCTGTTTCCTGCAATTCCATTCAAAATATGGTTCAATCAGCATGCTTAATTGCATGTAGCATAACTTGTGTTTAGTGTAAGCCAGGAAGGAAATTTTTGGAAGGATAATGAATAATGCACAGATTTCATTCTTGAGAAATGGATAGAAATTAAGTGAAGAGTCTAAAATATAGGAAAATTAGCTAAAGTCATGCCAAAACAATAGTCTGATTAGGATTCTCCCACAGAACTAGGCCATAGCCATTTATGGCTTCCTTGCATCTCCAAGGCTGAAAATAATTTCTCAATAGTTCTTGTATATTTGGGTCACTTTCTCAAGTTCTTAATGTCAAAATTTTGGAATGGAAAGCCTGCTGGACTGCGCCGAGGAACTCTGGCTGCTAGTGAATGAGTGTGAGCCTGGATCTTGCTTCCACTAACGTTCATACAAGAGGGAGTTCTTGCAAAATTAGAAGAATATTCAGTTGCAGGTTAGTGAAAAATCAAGAGAGAAAAATCAAAATGAAGTAATAGTGATCACTATATTCATCCTACCTACCTGACTCTGTGGTTGCTAAGAATCCCATTGTGGGGCCAATGTCTGAAGAGTACTCAAGCAGACTGACTGTGGGTCTTGGCCACAGTAACTCAACTATGGAAGTAATGACTATTCAAATTGGTGTTGGCTTGAGCATGGCAATGCCCATCACTTATAATCTGAACGCCTTTTCTTCTGTTTCCTTTTCCTTCATATCTCAGTCACAAAATCTTAACTGATTCATATCTACCAGAGAAGTTTGATGATCTTATTTTTTATTATTTATAATTTTGGCTGATTTGTCAAATCATTAAGCTGTTTATCTAGGGTCAAATGCTAGTAAGATAGTATTGAGAATTGGCAAAGTGGAATAATTTTCTTTTTGTTTTTAAGGCAGGCAAGAATAAAGGCAAGTAGGCAGGCAGGCAGGAGTGAAGAGAGATGAGGACGAAGCATCTTCTATTTATTTATTTTTCATTTTTGTTGTTTCCCTTGGCCCCAGGTCATGAACTTGGGTCCTAGGGCTTTATGTGGACTATGCCCCAGCCACAAACTTAACACCTGAGTCACCAGGGTGCACCTGAATAATGTTATTTTGGATTATTATTTGACCATCTATTTTTTTTCTTGATACAATTCTCTTTTCTCTGCTCCAAGATTTGTTTTCCTGAATTCATCAAAATTTTAAAATGGAATATATTTTATTTTGCTGTAAACAAAATCTTCAATTTTGATAAAGTTGATTAGTTAAGGATGTAATGGTTTGATTTTCATCATTGAACTAATGCCATTATTTATAACAAATAGATGCATGTTCTATATTTCTTCTGGCATCTTACCAACTCAGTATCAATAAATTATAGCTTTCACTTACAATAAGGTCTTAAATTACTCTGGTAATTGACAATTTATAAAGAGCTGATATTTCTATGGAAACCTTCCTTTTGTGAACCAGCAACACTTGGATTGTTCTAGAATGTCCTAGAATCCCTACTGGTAAACATTGTCTTCACTGCTGAGGCCAGTTTATTCCCTTGTTAGCCAGGTATGAAAAAAATAAACAATTGTTGAGTGGCTACTATTTCTCAGTTAAAATAAGAGAGCATGCTATTTGGGAATGTTCTGAGTGGGTCACAGAGAACACACAGGTTCCATGAAGTTAAAATCCCATGTTTGTGTCTGACTTTCTCTTTTAACTGCCAACCTATAAAATAACTCAGGAAACTTCTCTTACTGCAATATACTCATGGCAGGATATGAGTGGGAACCTTATTCATTCTTGCTGGGTCTCTGTACCTTCTCTGTTCTTCACCAAACACTGTATCATATGGTAGGTATATGGCTTCAAATTCTTTGTTCCCAATTCCAGAGAGAACAATCTTGGCTTTTGACTTACATGTTGTCAAATAGGCAATTAAATAAGATTTTCCATTTTTCAAGTGGTGTTAGGGTGGTGCCTGGATAAAATCTCTGTCATCATATCATACCAGCACATCTGTTTACCAAATTTAACTGAACCTAAAATTTTAAGGTGATGAGGACAGAAGATTTGGAATAGGGTAAAAAACAAGGCAGGAAGCTAAAGGGTGTTCTATAGTCTTTATAACTTACAGTGTTAGCTTTAAAAATTGACAGTTATGGCTTAGACAGTTTTTTATTTAAAAAGGAAGTTTTAAAGTATCAATTTTAATGAGCAGTCTCTCTACTGATATATGTATATGTGCACATATGTATATATATATCTTAAAGACATTTCAACTGTATGTATCAACATCTGGAAGCAGTATGGGGCAAACCACATGCTTAGTTCCCAACTTCAAACATTTTTTTAAAGGGCTCTTATAAATTCTGGAAGGACGCTGTGACTAGTTACCAGAAAAGCATACTTTTCAATATATTACAGTGTCTGAATTTTGGGGATTCAGATGCTTGAAACTCAACTTTAGAGCAATTTGGAACTTAGAAATAAGAGCAAAAAGATCAGCATACATGCAAATGTATTACAAGAGCTGACAAAACCATTGGACCTTTCTTTCTTTTCCTTCCCCTTCCTTCCTTCCTTCCTTCCTTCCTTCCTTCCTTCCTTCCTTCCTTCCTTCCTTCCTTCCTTCCTTCCTTCCTTCCTTCCTTCCTTCCTCCCTCCCTCTCTGCCTCTCCATTCACCTCTCTCTATCCTCCCTTTATTTCTCTTAGAAAAAATTTTATCAGTCATATATCTAGCACACTCTCTAGAAGATGAAGTTGGTTGATCTTTGCCCAGTCAGAAGAATGGGAAACTTTTATTGACAAGCAAAACTTTTAGAATCCAGCTCTCCATGTTTAGAAGCATGGGAGTAGCAGTGGAAAAGGAAAGACAAGAGGAAGAATGGAAAAGAAAAATGTCTCAGAGGAAAGACAATCCCAACAGAAGTGGCAGACAGTAGCAGAAAAGGAGAATTAAGTGGTTAAAAACAATAAAAACAAAGGAACAGACAAAACAAAACAAACCCTTGAACACTTGCAAAAGAACTGAGGTTACCAATAGGCAATGGGATGGTGGAGTGAGGGCAAATATTAATGTAGCCCACTGGATAATGGTGAAGAACAGTTGATTTGGTGGAGGGCAAGGGTGTGTTGACATATCTGAGGAGTGTGGAAACTGCACATATGGGACCTACATATGAGTTTATTTTAATTTTAAAACAAAGTTACTGCAATAAAGTGCTAACAGCGTTAAAAATAGATAATGCGTAACTGTGATGTTTACAGTATACATCAGAATCCATGAATTTACTATTTTATTCATTCAAACCATGTTTATTGAGTTAATATATGTGCCTGGCACACTAGGAAACCCCTGGAAAATCAAAAGTAGATACAGATTGTCCCTGTCCGCATTGTTGATGGTGAGGGTGGGCGAATGAGAGCATGTGTTACACGTGTGAGATGTTATGCATGCAGATGACGCAGTGGAGCCCAAAGGAAGAACTTACAATTTTCTTTGGAATGAGAGGGAAGGTTCACCCCTTAAAAGCAACCTCATCTGCAAGTTATGGAAGAAGATATAGTTACTGGCTTAGACCATGCATGCTTTCAGAAAAATGTTACCCATGATTAGGTAAAAACAATTCGAGAGGTATTGTGTACAGCTCCTGCCCTAGAGTTCTACTCAGGGTAGGTCACTGAGGGAGAGTGGAAATTATATTGCTATCACACTGTGCAGTTTATCTGTGTGTAGGCTAATTTCAATGCTACACTACTTTAGGAGAAAGATGGTTCTGGAAAATATTCATGGTCCTATTCTGCCCTTGGAGTCTGTAACGTGCTTTAGGTTCTGGTTGTTCAGTGCTGTGATTCTTGAGAGGGCTGCACATTTGGGTTCTTAGTCCTCGTCCTAGACCCACTAGACCAGAATTTCTGAGTCCAGGGTCAGGGAATCTATGTTTATATAAATTACATAATTTGACTGGTAAACCAGGCTGGTGCAATGCTGGTAAATAACAAGTCACTTGTAATACCTAAATAGATAGCATTGATTTACAAATATAAAGTTCTGAGGTAAGCTATTTACTTATTAAATTCCTCTATCAGGTGAACCCTGGGGGAGCAGCAGTTAGGTCAGTCATGTCCGTGAGTTCAAGTCCCAGGTCGAGGGAGAAAACAACCAGTGTGAACAACAAAAAGAGAAATAAAATAAAAATACATCTTCCTCCTCTCTCATAAAAAAACAAACTCTTTTCTCTGTCAATGTTGATAAACAAGAGAATATCTAAAGATCCTAAATTTAAATTTCTGATTGCATTATGGAATTCCTAGTTCCATCTAATAATTGAGGGCTCAATAGTTTTCACTCTTGGAATTTTCGCCTTACCCATCCCATACATTTTCTGTGGACGAGCAGATGTGATTTTTCTGGTAACTGAATATAGGTCAGAGTCTTTGTGAGAACAGCTCTGCAAATGGGAAGTGTTGCAGTATATAAATCTAAGATGATATTATTATTGCTGTTGCCATTATCGCCACCTACTAATTACCTGAACACCAGTTTATCCGCTAGAACCTATTTTTAACTGAGATTACAAGAAATTTATAGCTTCATATCTCTTGCAATCTTTGAATTTTTTTTTTTTGCCTTTTAATGTTTATATGGTCAAATGTACCAGGTACAAAATTATAACATAAGGCTGATTAAGTCACACAAATGAAGAGGGATCCTTTGTCTCATTCACCATTTCTTTGGGAAGGACTGAGAGGAAATAACAGGAATTCAAAGTATGGAATAATTTTAAAGGAGAAAGGAAACTCTGAGTCTTATAAAGTACATTGGTGATTAATGTTGGTTAAATCCATTTAAAAAATTTTTGCTGCAGATAAAGGAAATAAGGAATAGTCAAACTCTTTGAAAAGTTTTATCAAGTGAAAATGCTTAAAGTTACCAATTTAGAGATTTAAAACACAAGTATATGTTTCCCAATTAAAAGAAAGCAAATTCCTCCTTCGTAAGATTTTGATGCCTTAATATACACCCCCAAATATTTTAAATTTTCAGAGAAAAACTCTGTGAAGTACCAATAACCCTATACTCAGATTAGAAATTACAGAATAGATTAAAATAAATACATGAATACTTAGAATTGGCTGAAAACCACTCTTGTATTCATTAAAAAATTTAGACATAATTTTTTTAGGATGTTAGTATTTAGAGCTATTCTGCACAAAGAAATATTGCTACTGAACATAATAAAGCAGAATTTATCTACATGCTTTTCAAGAATAAAATTGTAATTATTATACAGGTATTAGAATTTATAATTTATAAAGATGCTACAACTATGTTTTCTCACAATGGAACTCTTGATAAGAGAAATATCCAACATCATAGCCTACAGAAATTATTCAAGACATGTTATTATGTTAAAAAATAGAAATAAAATTACTGTTACTATACTGTAGCATAATGGCATCAGTCTGACATTACAAATGTCTTTCTATTTTAAAAGTAAGGCATTAGCTATAGTTTGGCTATTTTATAAGTAGAATGAAGTTCAATAAGTAAAACACTGAATTGTATTTGACCAGCAGAACACTCTGAGCTGGAAATTTAGTTGATTTATAAATGACATTAATGGAAGATTTCCTGTTTTATTATATTTATTTGATAAAAGTAGCAAAAAATGAGCTACTAAAGTAGCGACATTAGCTGTTCAGAATAATAAGTTTGTTTTCAGATACATTATTATATTTTCCCGGTGCTTATGTATATATGGATATTATTCATCCATGTAGTTTATTATCTTTATACAAAGAGGTAAAACAAAACAAAAATATTAATAAAATAGATTTGCTAAACACACATTTTTACAGGGTTATACATTAAATATTTTAAGCAAGAAAGTTTTCAAAACTTGAAAATTCTAGTTATTCATTCTGAAAGAACATTTCTTCTGATTTTACTCTTTGCACTCATTTTCATTTGAACATTTTACCTTTCTTTGATTCCTATGGAGGTGAAGAAAATAGAATATCAGAGTTCTCAGGTCGATAGAGGTCAAGATGTAGTTAGATGGACAGGACCCCAATGATTTCTGAATGGATATGAGTTTACTGGTTTCCACACTAGCACGAGTAGTCTATTTACCTTGAATTACTTCAAAGTAGATAAAAGCAATACCATCACTCTGACCTAGAAAAAGGAAAAAAATATATAAATCCATTAGCATAAAAGTCTATTTAGAAACATTTTCTATGGACAATGGGAGGACCAGCCTCATCATATTCCTGCTTGCTGATCCACATCTGCTGGAATGTGGACAGGCTGGCCAGGATGGAGCCCCCGATCCAAACAGAATACTTCCGCTCTGGGGGTGCTATGATCTTGATTTTCATGGTGCTGGGTGCCAGGGTTACAATTTCCTTCTGCATCCGGTCAGCAATGCCAGGATACATAGTGCTTCCTCCAGATAACACAGTGTTGGCATATAGATCCTTGCGAATATCCACATCACATTTCATAATAGAGTTGAAGGTTGTCTCATGGATCCCACTAGACTCAATGCCCAGAAAGGAAGGCTGGAAAATGGCTTCAGGGCATCGAAAGCGTTCATTCCCAATGGTGATCACCTGCCCATCAGGAAGCTCATAGCTTCTTTCCAGTGCAGAGGAGGAAGCAGCATTGACCATCTCTTGCTCAAAATCTAGGGCCACGTAGCACAGCTTCTCTTTGAGATCTCGAACAATCTCCCGCTCAGCTGTCGTGGTGAAGTTGTAGCCTCGTTCTGTCAGGATCTTCATGAGGTAATCTGTCAAGTCTCTGCCAGCCAGATCCAGACGTAGAATGGCATGTGGCAGGGCATACCCTTCGTAGATGGGCACGGTGTGAGTCACCCCATCTCCAGAGTCCATCACGATGCCTGTAGTCCGTCCTGAGGCGTAGAGGGACAGCACAGCCTGGATGGCCACATACATGGCCGGCGTGTTGAAGGCCTCAAACATGATCTGAGTCATCTTCTCCCGGTTGATCTTGGGGTTGAGGGGTGCCTCAGTGAGGAGGATTGGATGCTCATCTGGTGCCACTCGGAGCTCATTGTAGAAAGTATGGTGCCAGATCTTCTCCATATCGTCCCAGTTGGTGACCACTCCATGCTCAATGGGATACTTCAGGGTCAGGATGCCTCTCTTGCTCTGGGCCTCATCTCCCACATAGCAGTCCTTCTGGCCCATGCCTACCATGACCCCCTGGTGTCGGGGACGCCCTACCATGGAGGGGAACACAGCACGGGGGGCGTCATCACCACCAAAGCCAGCCTTGCACATCCCTGACCCATTATCCACCACCAAGGCAGAGAGCTCATCATCAGTCATGGTGATGGCTGAAGTCTTCCAGCTGGGTGAAGAGAAATTAAATACAAGTAAATACCAGACTATGATGTACAGTAGAGATGAGCAAGATGAAAACACTCTAGGACTGCCTTCACCTGTGCTATGCTGACAAGTATTTAAAGGAACTCCCCAGCCCCACCCATGTCCTCTCCCACCAGCTCCCGGTATTTCCGGGTGGGGCTGCCTTTGAAGTACTACTAATGATGATAATTATATACATCATTAGTAGGCCTTCTTTCATAAAGAGAAAATTGGCTACCAAGTGGCCAAATCTCAAGTTACTGTAATTAGACAACCCACACAGGGCTGTCAGCCTGCTTTGGTACAGTCTCTAGGTAGCTATGAGGATTCCATGGGGGTTATAAAGATAAGATGAAAGCAATCCAGTACTAAGGATGGTAATGCAGCTGGAAGGGCCAGACCATCCTCGCTTACCCTCTGGGTTCATTTTCTCTACACTACTTTTAACTTTTCATTCTTAATATATTTTTCTTATAAAGAGTCTTACTCTGCAAGTTTCACTTTTCCAAGATTTTCTTTCCCATTGGATTTCCAATCTCATAGCATGTCTTCATGACAGAAACTGTGTTAAATAATGCATGACCAAAAATGGCCTAACAGCTGTAATTATAATGTATTTGTATCATGCAAAATTCAGGGATATTTAATAGATTTCCAGACCATCAGAGATGAAGTAAAAGCAGTAAAGTGATCAATACAATAAGCCATCACAAATTTCCTAATGTAAATTTCTAATAGTCAAATTTTATTAAGCGTTTACTATGTCTAGATATTGTTCCTAGGCCTCGGTTTATTAAGTCTTTGTTGATTTACTTAGAGGCTGAATTTCTAACTAATTTTCTTGCATGATCTATTAGTTATAATGTAGTTCATATTCATTTTTTTATCTGTTTATTTGTAATCAATCTTGGGTTATGCAAGAAACAAAATTAAGTGATAAGATAATTTTTAAAGTAATGTATTTGAACTGATCTTTAAAACATTCTGATCTTCAAGATTCACACACTGTATTATAACATTAAATCTCTTTGTGGTTATTAAAATTCACACAGCTGGCATAGTATTAGCTTTCCTCTGATTTTAGGGTATGTTACACCCTGATAGTTTTATAGAAACAATTTGCTTAGAGGTTTCTTTTAATATGAAATTATATGCAACCTGATAAAGTATGTACCATGATAAAATATAGGACATTAGTAATATATTACCAAGAAATAACAATTAAGAGAGTATATTACTTTGCTCTCAAATGTGTTGGTTTAATAGGATATAATCTCCCTGTCAGCAGTTCTAAGGCAAAGTAGTTTTTCATGTCCATACCTGAGTTCTCCACGATCACCTCTGTTTTGGCCAATTAATGAATTCCCTGTTGTGAGAGGTACAGCCGCCCTGTGGTACTGAGCAAAGTGCACTCCAGCTCCAGGCCAGGAGAACTGGGCGTTTCATTGTCAGTGAGCCACTGGGAGAGCCCTGGGACCACCATGGACAACACTTTTACTTGTCTACTTGATAAAGTATTGTTTTTCTCTGCCTTCATCAAGTGCTTTTCCCTATAATGTGCCTTCAAAATCTCCTTCCTGACGGTCATGGTAGAACATGTGTTTTACTACAAAATCTATAGGTTTTCTTTTTATCCCCACGTAAAGACTGTTTTTTCCTTACATTTTTTTCTGTATCTGCAAACTCAATTTCTTCAATAAAATGAAAGAAGTTGCCCTCAACCTTTCACAGGGAACGGTTTGTGTACTTTCCCTTGCATGTGATGTAGCTAAGGTTTGACTACAACAGTATTTTATTGCTATAGGATGGTGCTTCTGGGAAGGTTTGTTTTTTTTTCCTTTTATTTTAAGACCAGAATAAAACTACTTGAACGTTCTTTTGTTTAAAAGATAATAAATTACATTTAGCATTGGTCCCATTTAAGAATGCTGCAGTCTGGAATATGAACCAGTGTCCTGTCAGTGGTGGAGTCCACAGGGCACTGAATGCAACCTCTGATTTGGATTTACTGGAGTGAACACCTTCCAGTTCCCATTACACTGAGAGCTGTTTGGTACTGAGCCCACTCAGCTCATTGGTGCCTTGCAGTGAAGCTGTTAAGTAATTTTTCTAGAAGACTTTCTAGCCTCTTTTCAAATTTTGGTGTCCCAGAGAAATTTTTCTCAATTATACATTCTTAAAATAAGCTTAAATTCTTTTCTTTATTTTACTTAATTTTGTTGTTTGTCTTGGTTGCTCCCAAGTGTAAATTCTTTTAATTAACCCCCAGTAATGCAAGAGAGACATATCATTACTCAATAGCTATTTAAAAATATCATGTTAGACTGGTTACATTTTTCAAAGTAGTAAAAATTTGTGTAACATAGGAAGATGGGTTTACAAATCCTGGGGTCTGGAGGGTCTTCCTGAGGGAGCTGACTAGAATTTGCCAGTGTTTTGTTACCAAAACCTTAAACCTTCAGGACTAATGTCTGGAATTGTCTTTTACATTCTGCCTAGTTTGACTATCATGCGGCTATGCAAAACCAAAGTAAGGGTAGGTAAGGGCACTGCGGTAAGTTTGGTAAGCTGGGTTGATCAGTGCCCTATTCATTACAAGTTCCTCATATCTTTTCAAGTAACCTTGGACTTATTTATTCATTCCACAAACATTTATTAAACATCTCCATTGCAGGCGTGATATGTCAAACATAAAAACCAAGCCCTTGTTTTCAAAAGGTTTCCTGTTTTGTGAGTGAAGTCACCTCCCACTAAGCTGACATGTGGTCTCTGCACTGATACGGAGCAGCCAGCGTGTTTCCGATGGGGTACTGTCTGTGTGGGACCAGTTGTTAAATGCTTTGAATATCATTTCCAAAGGCACAGATAATAGTAGCATAACATGCAGAAAAATAGAATGTGGACAGTTGATATGAAGGTGGATGGAAGAGCCCTGATCCTGGGGTCAGGGGAATGGGAGAGCAGACGTCCAGGCTTGGAGGATGGCCAGGAGGCTGCCGTGACCAGTGGAGGAAATATTGTAGGCATGGCCCTGCCAACTGAATAAAATCAGTGAATCGAAAATGTATTTAGGACTAAGTGCTTACACAAGAGTCAGCAGGAACTTGAAATGGAAATCTGAGTCTTAAAAGGCATGAGGAGGGGAAACAGGAATTGGATATAACTTTCCCTCTGGTCACACAAGATAAGGCCAGGGGTCCCTAGCCTGTAAATCCATAGAGGTCATGTCTTCGTGATGGTTCTGCTTCCAGACTGTCGTCTCTTAACCATACTTCTGAGACTAGGGCTCCTTTTTGCCACCACTCTAGGGATCCAATTTTGAGCACTGAGGTTGGCTCTATTCCACCTTAATTTTTTACTTGGATCTTTCCTTGTTCTAATACTCTTTCCTCTGTCCTGTCTAGATTTTGCATACATCTCTCTGTCTCCTTTTCTCCCACTTGAGGTTTGTTCTGAGAATCTTCAACTGCACTCTTCTCTTCAGGGAGATTTGCTATGTGCCTAATAAATAGATACATGGATAGATAGGCAGTGAGATATTTAATTAAACACTGTGATCTATTTAACTAGAACTGACCACTCTTCACAAGTTAAAAAAAATTATTTTATGATGTACTATTATCAAATAGTTATATTTCATATGGATAAAGTGGTTTAATCATAACTTAAAAATGGCTTGTTGACCCCAAATGTATTTCTGATGTATGGGTTTTATAATTCTTTATAAATAATAAATCCACCAATAGTGACTACTGATAATAGTTTATTGTCATTTTAATGTTTGTTTTAATAAGTAGAACTTTGTAAGAAAATATGAAACATTTAAAAGTACCACAAATCCTCCCCAAAATGAAACCTAACTCACCTATTTCCTAAGGCAGGTGTGGGCAAGAGGGAGGAAGAGGCAGCTTTCATGAAATTCATCTTGTTGGCTCCAGGATGTATTTGGAAAAGTACTTTAAGCACATGACAGTCTTCAGTCCTCAGCCTGTGCTAGTATATTTTCTGTGCTGTGAGAAAGATCAACACTATTCCATAGGGTGGTGAGGCTTCTCTCCCCTCTCCCCATGTCTGAAAAAACCAGAAATGAACTTTAAGGCAGTCCTATCTACTTATCTATCCTCCTACTTCTATCTATCTATCTATCTATCTATCTATCTATCTATCTATCTATCTATCATCTATCCATCTTTCTATCTAATCTATCATCTACCTACTTACTTTCTAAAAATGTACTGAAGGAACAGTAATCATAGCATTATATAGGTTTAAGTTGGCCTTCATAGCAAATCAATATCTGTATCTAGTACAGAGTTCATTACCACTTCCAGTTCTTTCTTCATTATGTAATTGGTCCCTTTTGCCCATTTTGCCTACCTCCTTCCACTTTCCCTTCTTGTAACCACTAGTTTGATTTTATAGACAAAAAAAAGCCTATTTTTATTTGACTTGGTTAATTTGTTTGCTTGGTTTCACTACACTACATAATGCTTCACATTTAAAATATGCCATTGATCAGCTTTTGGGGAGTTGACTTGTAAACAAAGTAGTTAACAGTAGAAAGAGTCTTGTGTGTAGAAGATGAGCCTTTGATAATATCTTGACTCTCAAGAAAGAGGAAAAAGTAGAGGATGAAGAGTGTTCAATTGGAAGTGTCAAAATTCACAGTAGCTCAGCCACTGCTAATGAGCCCTTTTCATTCAAGACTGAGACGGGCTGTGAATTGTGTTCTGAGGCTGAATGGTGCAGAGAGAAACATTAAAAATTGTGATTACCAATCAGTTTGTGCCTTTCTCTACACTAAATGTTTTACCTATATTCACTATTTCTTTAATTCTCACAAAGTACATAGGATTAGCATACTCATTTTAGTGGGATTAAACTAAGATAAAGCTTAGCAAGTAAACTGACCAAAGCTATACAAGGTGATAGTGGCAGTGCCAGGACTGGAACCGAAGCAGAACAATTTCAGAGTTGAAGCACTGCCTGAGAATGGGCTAAAGGGCATATGGCATCTAGCTGGCCCCCAGTGAGAGGCAGCAAATGAGAATGTTCTCTGAAGAAAACATTTGTATTCCCTTTTGGGAAATGTCATCTTAGAGTGTCCAAATACCATCTTAGAGTCGAGATCAGGCTGAATAAATATTGCAGTTGAAGATGAAAACTGAAGAAAATTCTAAAAAAATTTTAGTCTCTGCCAAGTTACTAATTTTAATATCAAGACATATTGATCCCTCCCTAAAAAGGAAAGAAAATAAAAGAAAAAAGGTGAAATGGTGAGTTTATGTTATTCCTGGACTGAGAAAGACATTTACAACAAAAGAGGCAAATCTATTATCTAAAATAAGTCAATATTATGAGAATGGTTTCAGAAAGGAATCGTGGACAGGCCATGGGCCATTAGAAAGCAAAAACTAAATCAAGAAGGCAAATGCACCCTTTGGGCTGTAGCTATATGGGAAGTAGAGATTTCCAGGTTCAGTTTTTAAACTCCAAGGGCCTTGTCTTCAAATGTCCAGATTGGACTATGATATATATGGTAAGGGTGAATGGTTTAAAGTGAGCCGTGCTCTAGTTAGGCAGTATGGTGAGCCCAGGAGAGTTTAGAGTTGACGGAGTGAATCTCATGGGTCTCTGAAGCAGGATGAGTTAAAATCAAACAAGATGGACAGAAATTACCAGAGTATAGAGGTAAACATGACAAAAAATTGAGAATAATGAATTATTAGAAAAAAACAAGGACTTTATTGATCAGATCACCTTAAAGTGTATGAATGGGAGTCAGAATTGGTTCACTGAATATTACAGTTTCAGGTCTTGCAAAGACATGAAGGGAAGCTAGAACAGACAGAGAAGAAATGACTATGAATGCAGATGTGATTGTATACAAGCCAGTGCTGGAAATCATAGGTCCTTAGGCTAATTTAACCAATCCAGCCTTTTATAAAGCAAAACATGAAAATTGCCTTTCAAACTCTGAATTTGAGGGGTTTGTTCTTCATGCTGATAAATTTAGGCTTTGGATGGCTCAGGTATCACACCTGACTTCTTTCACATTTTCATTAAGATCAGCTGTAAGCTCTTGTTTATTTATAACTACACAACAGGATTGTGGGTTGTCAAATACTAGAGCAGAATGCTTGCTGCTGTGGAAATGTGCTGCCCTGGGTAAAGTACAGAGAATGTGAATGGATGGTGCAGGGTGAAAAGGCTAATTCAGTTTTAGAAGCTGTATAATTCTCACTTCCAGGGGAAAACATTTTCATTGGTAGGATATGATTCAATGAAATTTTTTTTCTTTTTCCTTTTTTAAACAGGGGTAGCAGTCTTTCTGGAGATCTCAGGAGACATAGCTAGGAAATTATTTGAGATATCTGGGCCTTAGAAGATTTCTTGAGGATTTTCTTAGTTATCCTTTTGCTGATGGCAAGGCAGTGTGTTATTTGTTGACAGAAAAAGAATAAATGGGCAGAGGGACCCTTTGGGATGGGGTTCAGAGGAGGAGGGTAACAGAACTTACCAAGAAGTTAGGAAATTTAGATGAAATCAAGGGCAGTGGAATAACAGAACTAAAATCCTGTCTCTTCCAGGTAAAACACCACTAAAGTAGCTACAGAAACATGGTACTTGGTTCTGGATTACTCATCAGACCAGACCTTGGCCCAATGCAGAGCATGCTGATGGAGACCTTGGGCATGAATTTTTGGGTTCACACAGTATTCTACAAACTTAAAAAAAATTAGTTTTGAGTATTTGTAAAATAAGTGAATCCCTGAATTCCTGCTTCTTCTGAAAAAAAAAAAAAAAAAAAAGGGAAGATCAAGGAACTTTGGATTTCATTCCCTAATTACAGCAGATATGTGATGTGAGCTCTCCATTCCCTATTGGCCACCATGTCCCTATAGCATTTCTCCCAGCCTACTCCACTCATGTTTCTCATAGGCATGTGAGTTTACTGTGTTCTGAGAAGCTAAAGAGGAGCTTGCATTTTGGAGGGCATGAGACATGGAAAAGGACAAACGAGAATCACTGTTCTCTGGTTATTTCATGTTTTGACAGTGGTTTATTATCTGCAAGAGAGGGAAAATACTCTGTGACTGAGTTTCTTTAATTATATATGAATGTCCAAATGCAGCACTTAGTCTTTAGGAACTTAAAAAGGAATATGGTTTAAAGGATGGTTGGATACAAAGGAAGATTCTATTCTTCATTGTTTTATTGAGGATAGGATATGGTAGAAAGCAGGATTTTAATAAAATAATTAGAAGAAAATTGCTGAAAATATAATGAATTACAACTCTTCTTTGTGGGGGTACTTGTTCCTGCTATTGTGAAGAGAGAATCCAGCCATTTGGCTACTCAAAATTTTCTCCTGTTTCTGATTGGAAAGATTGAAAGAGACTGGACTGACTTTTTAAATGATGTTATCACATTGTTGTGCTTTGTCCATCCACACCCCCTTTAAAGCAGAAAGTCTGTCTTATATAGCAGAAATGGATGCATTTTGACTTCTTAAGATTCCTTTTGTCTAAAACTATGAGTTCTTTGAAAAACAACACTCCAAGATACTATAACAAAAGAATTTGCTAAAGGAGAGTGATGGTTAAGCCATTCAGAGCAAGTCCTCCTTTTGTTACATCCATCTACAAATGGAATCTGGATTAAATGAATCCAGTATCAGAAATAGACTTCAGGATGTAAATAAAAAAGAATTCTTTTGTTGATATTCCTATTTATCGTTGGTGATATTTTCAGTTCTCACCAAAAAGGAAAGAAGAAAGAAGGGCCTCAGGTTAGATAAAAGGTTAATTAGAAGTACTGTATGGAACATAAAAAGTCCAAAATAATTTAGGACTATTAACCCAAGGGTAAGATTTGCCAAAGAAAGTAGAGTAACTGGGAAGAGAGAAAAAGCAGAATTTAATTTATTTTATGCAAATCAAGCATTCATTTATGAATATGAAAGATGAGCATATGACTCACTCTTGCTCTAAAGCTTTTGATGACTCCAGTTTGCTATAGAACAAAGTCCAAACTGTTTGGTATGGACTTTAAGGCCCTATATTATCTGGCTCCGACCTACTTCCCTACACTAATATTTATCATCCTCTTCTGCCCAATCCATAAACCTTATGTTCCTGTCTCCTTAACTCACTAGCTAATTGCTATTCTGGTTCATGGGACCTGCTGACATTGCTTCTATGAGAATAACATCACACTGATACCAAAAACTGATAAACATCACCAAGAAAGAAAATTACAGAACAGTATCTCTAATGAACATAGATGTAAAAATTCTCAACAAAATATTATCAAACCAAATTCACTGATACATCAAAGGGATAATCCATAATGACCAAATGAGATTTATCCCAAGTATGCAAAGATGTTTCAATATACCAAAATCTAATAATGTAATTCACCATATCAATAAGAGTAAGGAGGAAAAGCCACATAATCATATCAATAGATGCAGAGAAAACTTTTGACAAGATTCAACACCCATTTATGACAAAAACTTGGCATAAAATGGGGATCAAAGGTATATACCTTAACATAATAAGAGTCAGATATGATAAACCCACAGCCAACATTATACTGAAATACTGAAAGTATTTCATCTAAGGTCAGGAACAAGGCAAGGCTGTCCACTCTCACCACTGCTATTTGAAATGATCCTGGAGGGCTTAGCAGAGCAATATAATAGAGAGAGAGAGAGAGACAGAGAGAGAGAGAGAGAGAGAGAG
>RJWH01001417.1:139981-214367 GCA_004363575.1 Solenodon paradoxus | reverse complement strand
GAAACCCTAAAAACTCTGTTAAATACAGTAAAGTGGCATTCTACAAAAATCAATTCACAAATATCTGTAGCATTTTTTTATATATAACAATACACTAGAAGAAAAACTCAAGAAAACTACTCTATTTATAATAGAAATAAAAAGAATCAAATACTTTGGAATATACTTAACAAAGGAGGTGAAAGATCTGTACAATGAAATCTGTAAGTCCTTCTTAAAAAGATAAAGGAAGATACAAAGAGATGGAAAAATATTCCCTGCTTATTCTAGGAATAATCAACATTGTTAAAATGACCATCTTAACTAAAACACCATACAGATTTAATGCAATCTCCATCTCAGTACCAAGGCATATTTCAAGGAAAAGAACAAAAAAAGTTTATAATTTGTATGGAACAACAAAAGACCCCAAATAGACAAAAAAGTAATGAGAAAAAAGAACAAATCTGGATGTATCACACTTGAAGATATTGAACTATACTATAAAGCAATAGTGATCAAAACTGTGTGGTACTGGAATAAAAACAAAGGCACAGATAAGTGGAATAGCATTGAATCACCAGAAACTAACGCACTCACATATGGTTATTTAATCTACAAAAGGAGCCAAAACATACAATGGAGAAAGGAAAGTCTCTCCAATAAATGGTGCTGGGAAAACTCGACAGACATGTGCAAATAATTAAACAAGACCACTGTCTAACACCATTCACAAAAATTAACTCAAAACAGACTAGAGACTTGTCTATAAGACCAGAAACCATAAAATTCTTGGAAGACAGCATAGGAAAAACAATCCATGACATCACCTTTAAAGAGGTCTTGGGGATTCAACTCCAGCATCAAGGGAAACAAAGCCAAAAATAAACAAGTGGTACTATATCAAACTAAAAAGCTTGTTCACAGCAAAAGAAAACATCACCAAACAAAACTGTAATCTACTAACTGGAGGAAGATCTTTGTAGTCCATATTTTTGACAAGGGCTTAATATCCAAAATATACAAAGAACTTATAAAACTAAGTAGCACGAGAAAAAAAACACCCAGACAATCCAATCAAAAAAAGGCAGAAGAATTGAAAAGATATTTTACCAAAGAAGATAAACAGATGGCCAACAGGCACATGAAAAGATGTTCCTACTCCCTGGCTATCAGGGAAATGTAAATCAAAACAACAGTGGGGTATCACCTTACACTTGAGGGATTGTCTATTATCCAAAAGTCTGGAAATAACAAATGTTGGTGAGGATGTGGAGTAAAAGGAAAACTGACCTGGCTCATGGGAGTGCAAATCTATGCAGCTCTTATGGAAAACAGTATGGAGAGTTCTGAAAAAGTTGAATATGAACATCCTATATGATCCTGCCACCCCACTTCTGGGTATTTACCCAAAAGATACAAAAACACTAGCTGCAGAGATTTATGCTCTCCTATGTTTATTGCATCTCTTTTCACAATAGCTAAGAGCTAGAAATGACCTAAGTGCCGCTTGTCGGATGAACGGATAAAGATGTGGTATATCTAAATAATGGAATACTACCTAGTCCATAGAAGATGAAATCCTGTCATTTGAGTCAACTTGGAGGAATCTAGAGGGAATTATGCTAAGTGAAACAAGTCAAAAGAAGAAAGATATCAGATGACCTCACTCATAGGTGAATGTGAATAGACAGAGCAAAGGAGCAGAGGAAACAAAACCAACTCTTGAACATTGGCAATAGAACTGAGATTACTAGTAGAGAATGAGATGGGATTGGGGGCAAGTGATGGCAGAGCCCACTGGACAATGTGAGGGAATCTTTGTAATTTGGTGATAGGCAGGGTGTGTTGACATATATTTGAGGAATGGGGAACTTGCACATACGGGAACCCATACAAATGAGTTTATTTTAATTTGTTAAACAAAGCGACTTCAATACAATACTAATTTAAAAAAAGAACACAGATCTAGAATCTCACAGACCTAGAATTGTCCCCATACTGGCTAGGTCTATAAACTGCGGTGTTTCAAAACTTCTCCATCTCAGTTTCCATCTCTCTAAACTGAAGGTTTAGCTTGTCTATATTAGTGTCTATTTAGTGTCTGTCTTAACAATTGGTCTGGAAGCTGGCATGAGAGAAAGCCTGTAAAGCATCTAGCAGAGTGCAAGGTAATAGCGAGAGTTTAATAAAGACCAGCACCAAGCATTGCATTTCCCACGATTCTCCAGGTTCAAAGCTGGACTGTCCAAATGTCCTGCTCTACTCTTGTCCGTTTCCCCTCTGTGTGAAGAGAGTGAAATGGCACATTCCTGGCAAGGGTCCTGCTGAGGATTCAGCAGACTCTCCATATGGGGGAGAAGCTTATGTTCAGCACTAAGGAAAGGAACATTAGGGATGGCTAATGGGAAAGTGGACGATTGGTGACAGAGTCTGAGAGGGGTCTGTCATCTTATTGTATCAGGACAGCTACTCTGAGCGCAGAGGGAAGCTAGATTGTTTGTGGAGTTCTTTGATTTAGACATGGTGCAAGTATGGAAAAAAGACGAGATGACTCTCACTGGTCTAGATGGCGTGCTTTTTCACTCCTGGGATTTGTAGACCTGGGCTGTTTGAATAACTGGAATGTTTTGTTTGTTCCTTTGACTCCAAGCTAACTTGATACTCACCAGAGTCATGTGGAAAGGCTGCACATGGTTCCCGGAGCAGCCCATGCAGGCTTCACATAAGAGACCCCAACATCTGAACCATATTCTTCTGCTTGATTGCTGATGATTATTGAAAGAAACTAGGTACCTGTAAATGGTCTGTAGACCATTAGACATCAGAAAAGGTTGTTGTTCTAAAACACCAAGGTCTAGCCCTTCTGATCAGCTCAAAAGTCATTTACCTGTCCATCAAGGGCTTCTGTGTAGCTGGCATTGTTTTCAGCTTAAAGCACAGGCATTTGTTTATGTAGTTAGAATTTAAACTATCATTGGCTAGCTTATTATTAGTGTCTGAGCATGTACACATAATTTGTAAGAATTCAGAAGTTCATAATTCTGTGGGAGGGAGTAGTGTTACATTCTGTATATATACACCATATCATCTGTTCATTTGAAAAGGGGTGCTCAGGCAATTTACAGTTCTTAGTTTAGGTCTCAGCAGAGATCACATATTGCTACAGTATAAAGTAAACTTTTATTGTATACTCTAGAATGCTTATTGAATTGACTTAGCACATTATCTGTCGAGACACGAACAGACAATGACACTGAAGGATCTGTGTGCTAAACAGAAGAAACATGCAATCCTATCAGTGAGGAGCAACTGTCGTCGTATGAACTTCCTGACATAGTGTCCTGGAAGAGACGAAAGAATATTGGACATGTCCTGGGGCTCTGAGTGGTTTCAGAATTTTCACTTACCATCCAAGGGGCTTTAGGCAAACTGCTTAGTTGCCTTGAACTTCAGTGTCATTCATATGAAATGAAGTGAGGAAACGTCTTATTAACTTTGGCAGATTAAACATAGGTATTTGTCTGTACTTTCTTTCCAAACACCACTAAACTTCGCAGTAAGGAAATAAAAAGACACTAAAATCAGGACAAAGAGAGTAGGACAGGACATTACAGCAATAACATTTTGAGAGCAGTAAAGAGTTGAATGTATGGTAATGACGCTGATTTGAAGGAACAAACTTCAGCCAGGAGGGGACAAGTTCCTGAGCAGTAGTGTTCTTACTGCAGAGTCCCAGGAAGCCTCAGTAACCTGAGACCTCAGGTGCTTCTAATAACTGGGGGCACATCGTGGTCAGAAACAGAAATATTAGCTAAAGATACATACTGAAAGCAGATATATCAGAGATAACCTCCCAGTCCTACCTCCTGTTTGTGGAGCTTCAACTGGGAAAGCTGGGCAGACTCATTTGGCTCCATGTGGTTTTGTATCCTCCAGCAAGCTAACCCTGGCTTTTCACCTGGCCTGGGCAGGGTTCCAACGAAGTGGAAGCGTGAAGGACTCTTGCCACCTAGACCTGGAAATGACACAAGGTTTCTTCCATGCATTCAACCAAGCAAAGCAAGTTACAAGTCTAGCTCAGATTCAAGAGGTGGGGAAGTAGTTTTTATCTCTTGACAGATGGTGCCGTAAAGTCGTATTTGCTGTAGAAGGGTATGGATTCAGAGAGAAAAAAAGCCGTGGCCACTTATGCAAACAATTTACCATCAGATACAATATGGATGAGATTCCTGAAAAAAATTCTGTTTTCAAACTTGCACACTAAAAATAAAAGATCATATGGGGGAAACCAAGGGTTAGGGCAGAGAATTCAAAACTTATGTACAGCATTAATAGGAACAATTGGTATTCAGGGAAATAACTTGGGTTATCCAGGCAACTTATTGTGACTGGGGCCTGTTATGACAAGTAATAAGTCATTCAAGAGAGGTAACTGAGTGGGAATGTTGGTAACATTTACATGAGAGCAGGGCTGCAGGAACTGAGACAGTGTGGACAGAAGTGGTGGCCTAAGTCCACATGGCTGCCTTAAGGTGCCACAGGAACAGCCCGCCAGGAGTCAAGACATAGAGGTCTGGGACTCTTTGTAGCAGAAGTCCGGGTGTAGGTGCTTGTTTTCAGTTTTCAAAATACAGGCAAAATGATTCCTGTTGCCAGTACAGCAGCTGATTTGAAAGCTTTTTCCTTTCTTGCTGAAATCTGAAATTGCACTCCACATTCTCTTCTCTGTGCTTAGAGAATTTTGCATGTGAATTAATGTGACTTCTGCATCATACTGACACTTTTCCTTTTCTGTGCCAAATGCACATAAGTTAATTTGTACTTTAGAACTACACCTTGTGGAATAGACTCTACAGAGGGATTAAGGGAAAGTCCATGTAGTGAATCGAAAGATCCCCAGCGTCCATTCCCAATCTGGCTTCCAAAGCAAGCCTCCCCCAGGTTCATACACCTCAGCAGGAGAGTGGAAGTCACAATGAGGTAGAGACATGATCTACAGACTCTGCCAGTTAGGCATCTCCCAAACCATCCTACAGTGAACTCTATTACCTCAGGTACAGAGTTTCCAGTCAGCTTTTTATTGCCTTTTTGATGGCCAAGAATACCAGCCATTTGATAAAAGCTTATAATATGAAATAGCAGACTCCAAAGAGATAATGGGAACAAAAGGAACATGAAGGAAGATGAGAAAATGCAAGAAATGAGAAAGAAAAAGAGAAAGTCTACAAAATATAATCTTCTTAGATAAACAATGGTATTGCATCTACAAAGGAAGAACAGAATGACTAAAAAATATTCAGAAGCAAATAAAAAAAAAACCCTCATGGAACTTAAAAACAGTATTGCACAAACAAAAAATTCAATGGCATAACTGGAAAATAAAGTTGAGGATATCTCCCAGAAAATATGATAAAATGAGAAATAGGCAGAGAAATAGATGAAAAGAAAATTAAAAATAAAAAATCAGAGGAATAAATAAGCATGTGAAATATTCAACTAAGAGAAATTGCATAAAGGAAAAAAAGAAAGAAAACAGAAGGATATTATAAAACAAATTAAGAAAAATTTCCAGAACTGAAGATGCAAACTTTTAGATTGAACCATCAAATTTACATACAGATGCAAGAATCTCTACCACAACCTGCATCATTGTGAGACTTTAGAATACTGGCATAGAGGAAACGTCTTAAAACTTTATGTGGGAAAAGACCCCAATAGAGCCAATCAATGAAATAAGGATCAGAGTGTCACTGACCTTAGTAACAACACTGGGAATTCTGAGGGAAAATTAGTATCAAACTGTAATTTTATATCCATCAATTGCACAATTAATATGAGGAACCATAAAATTTTCAATCATCTCAAGACTTTATCTCTCATTGAATTTAGCATATTTGTTCTTTGAAAACCAAGGATATACCAAGAAAGAGGAAAACATGGGATCCAGAAATTGAGAAACTCCGCCCAGGAGATAAGCCAAAAAAATCTCAGCATGATGGTGAAGGGAGATAGCAGATACAATAACTGTTTGACAGCCATACATTCAGAGAAAACTGGGGCACAGAAGGTTCCAGAAAGATGTTACTAAAAGAAGGATGAAACTCATAGAATTCCTAATATGTTTGAATGCATAGAGGAAAGATTTGTTCCTTCGACAGAAATTTTGGGGATATATTTATAGTATATGATTGAATAAAGAAAAGGGATGGGTATTAACTTAAAAATTGCATCTAAGTGGAGCTGTGGATGATACTGAGATGGTTGTACTATAAATACTGAATAATGATTCAACAATAATGATATAATTATACTGGAGTAATGGGGAAACAGGGAAATTTGGAAGTGTATAGAGGCATCAAGAGTACTAAATCTTCCTTTTCTATAACAGCAAGATACAGAAAATATCTAAATCTGAAACATCAAGAAATAACTATATAAATGTTATTTAAAAATGAGAAGACAAAAATCAAAACAAACATTTATTAGAATTGATAATAACTGCCACTGAGAAGAAATTGGTAGAAAGGGTTGGGACAGGAGAATATATATATATATATATATATATATATATTTTAATTATAAAGTCTCTTATGACTAAATAACTTAAGATATACATATATAACTTTGACAAAAATCAGAAGATTAAAAAGTACTGAACTTTAAAGCATAAAGTCTTTTATAATTTAGCCATCCAGAGATAATTACTACTATTATTTTTACATGTTTTTCCTAGTAGTTAAGACCATGGTATATAAGCAGTTTTGCTTCTTGCTTTCCTTTAATATCAGCATATCATAAATATTTTCCCTACATCATATAAAATATGAATAAAAAATTGATTAAGAACTTCCAGTAGTTATTCTTTAAGAGTCCTGCATCTCTATAAGTTAAAGTAAGTTAATTAGTTGGACAGTTTTGGGTAAGGGATGTTCCAATTTCAAGTTATGCTGCCTACTTATCAAATAATGTTTCATTTTTTGGGGAAAAAGGGTGGTTCAGAGTATATGATCTTTGAAGGAATAAGTATCTCTGTCTCTGAAAATATGCCATCGTCTTCAGGAAAATTCACTCTATGACTTATGACTTGCTTTCATTCAGTTTTATTCTACTTGGCAATAACAGTGACATCTTACATATGCATAATATCCATTAAAGAACTTAAAAAGGATGTCTTGTCTCATCTCACTTGATATTAAAAATAATTCTGTGAGGCAGGAAAAGAGAGGAGTTTTTGGTGCAACCCAAATGTCTTAATATTTCATGTAAAGATGAATCACAGTCTCTATCCTAAATAACGTATTGCATTTGTCTGAGAAAGGGCTTTTTCATATAATATTTGCATGATTTATTTGTTTAGGATAAATGGATTATATATAATTCATGGAAACAACCAGAACTGTAATGGAATTTTGGGCTTTGACCATCTGTCATCCATCCATTCATTTGTAGTCTAGAGGATATAAAAGAAGACATGTGGATCGTTAGATGATTCTCCTTTTTTACCTATAGGAAATTATGTCTTATTTACAACATGAATTTCTCTTTTCTTGCTTTAATGATAGTTTCCCTCAGACTTTTCCCTTATATAGAATAAGTTCTAGACTGTGGTACTTGCAAAACACCAGCAAAGTTGGAGGGAGTGGGTGGCTAGGGCTACTCCATTGAACAGGGGGAAGGAAAAACCATCTCATGTTATAGAACTTCCTTGAATTTATGAGCTGGTTTGGCATCTTGAGGACTAGGGGGCTAGTTAAAATAAAATACCTATCTTCAAAAAAGAACTCATCATTTGAAACAGAAATAAATTTCAGAACCTATTAAAAAGACATTGTGAAGATCACAATCAATTTGCTCAGTTTTTAGAAATCCTTATGGAGAAGGTCTTGGAAGCTTTCTACTTTTAGTGAATGAAAAATAGTCAAAAAGTAAACAACCCACTCAAAAAAGAACTGAACAGGAACCCTACCCAAAGAGACACACAGACTACAAACACATGAAAAAATCTTCTACCTGACTCATCATCAAAGAAATGTGAATAAAACCCACAAGGAGTTACCACCTCATACCAATGAGAACGGCCTATATAAAAAAGACCAGAAACAGTAGTATTGGAGGGATGTGGAGTAAAAGGATCCCTCCTATATTATTGGTGGAAATGTAAATTAGTACAAACTCTCTGGAAAACTGTGTGAAGATTCCCCCCAAAAAATCAAGATTAGCCTAGCATTTGATGCAGAGAGCCCACTGCTGGGCATATATCCAGAGAGCACAAAATCTCTAGTCAGGAAAAATATCTGCACTGTTATATTCATAGCAGCACTGGTCACAGTAGCCAAGACATAGAAACAACTTAAATGCCCATCAACCGATGACTGAATGAAGAAGTGTGGTTTGTATACTCAGTGGAATTCCATGCAGCCACTACAAAAGATGAAGTTTTATCCTTTGTAACAATCTAAGTGGAACTGGAGGGGATCATGTTATGAAAAATAAGTCAGAAAGAAAAAGAGAAATATAAGATGGTGGAATATAATGAAATTATATGTGGAATATAATGAAATTAAACAAACATATAAACTTCATCAAAATTCACAGGACCTAAGATGATGGCTCCCAGGGGGATGGGAGGGGAGGGAAGGAAGAAGGGAAAAGGTGGTAAAGGACATGGGAACTCGGGTGGTGTGGAATACCTATAGACTCCATGCAGGTTCAGTATCTTAAAATGAGTATGGATTTGCCAACAAAAGAAACAATAAAATTATTATTTAAAAAACAGAAAAACAGAGTTGAGCCCATCTTGCAGTGATCAAGCTTGAGGGAGACCATGAGGAAGAATGGGGAGAGGTTGCCCATGACTTAGGGCACCGCGCTCCTTCTGCTGGAGGTGCAGCTTCTCCAGACACTGTAGGGAAAGTCGTCCAGCATCCCTTTCCACTCTTCCCAAAGCTTTTAGAGAAGTTCTTTCTGCACTGTTGTGCGTGTGCACATGGGAAGGTGGGGTTAACAGTGTGCTTGGCTGGAGAAAGACTTGTTGTCTACACTCTGGTTCTTCTTAATTTTCACTTAATCTAGAGGTTAATTTTAAAATTTTCATTTTTTTTTTTAAAGCAAAGGGATTTTCTTGATTTATAATTTGCCTACAACAATCATTTTATTGCTATGATCCAAAGAAAAGGGTGAATCAAAAGATTGGCCCTGGAGTATTTTGGGGCTAGTATTGCCTCTCCCTTCATGTCCCTGGCCCAAATTAATTATGAAAATAAAAACAGCTCCCAAATATCTGTGATCCTTATCAGAAACCTGGATTTTCTATTTCATGCCACTTCATGATGTGTAAGACAATTAATGGAAGGCCTTGTAGACTATGAATCATATATATTTTTAAAAAAGTTGTACATAGTTGCTTGTTAAAAAATCCAAAGTATGTTTCCTTTTCATTGTTATGGATGTGTGAAAAGCGAACCTATTAGGCCCTCAGCTTTGTGGCTTGTATCCTTGGAGCCAGGAATGGGTCCTTTTCATCCCCTAGATGGCAGCAACCTTCTTTTGTAGCTAACCCGCAAATTGCTTTGTTGCTCAGCAAATCTCTATTAAATAAAGAAACTGCAAGTTTCTTGTCTTTATTTCAGTCTGCACTCAAATTTACTTAGTACTTTCAAATTTACTGATATTTCTGTGGTTGCCTTACTTAGGAAGTCTACTATTTCTTAATACATGATTTCTCTTTTGTATTGAAAAACAATGACTTTGTCTTTCCAGAAGCATTCATAAATCTAGACCAGGGTTTCTCAACATTGGTATCACTGACATTTAGGGTTGGAAAATTCTTTGTTGTAAGAGTTTGCCCTATTGTGTTTAGCAGCACCTCTGGCTTTTACCCTTTAGACATCAATGGATTCTGTTACTTTTTGATTTTAACAAATCTTATTGAATGTGAGTCATGAGAAAGAGAAAAGCTATAAGAAACTATTTTTGAAAATGTTTTCAGTAGATGAACAAGTTTCAAAAGATTATATAGAATCTCAAACTGGAGAGGACTTCAGTGCTCACTAAATGCAACTTCTGATTCTATTAAATCTACGGTGCAGGGGTTGGGATGTGAACTGAATAGAAGGTAGGGCAGTATCATCACAGGTTCTCAGACCTATCACATCTTCTAGTTGAGCCAGGTGAAAACCAATTTAGAAGTCAAAAGAGAGATTCCCCTCTTTGCAAAGCAAAGCAAAGCAAAACAAAGCAAAGCAAAGCACACGTAACAAAAGCCGGTCCTTCCCCTACCATCTTACACTGTAAGTTCCAGAAGGTGGCACTCAGGACTGGAAGGACACCATTAGAGCAGGACTCTAGAATTCGGCCCACTGAGTAGTTGATGTGACCTAAGTGTGATAACAAAAACTTCACCTTTAGGAATCTCATCAGCTGGGAAGGGGCCATGTTCCTATCTTTAGAACTGATGATCTAATTTGCAAAACAAAAGAGATGCTTTCTCTGACAAAGAGACAAGGACCAGAATATGAGATTCGTAAGGAATCTTTCAGGTCCTCTTCATCTGGGCATATAAATTAAATGGACTCACATTACAAAACATGTGGTATTAGAATTAATATAGAGTGAGGCCCGGGAGAGGAATAGTATAAAAGAGCAGGGAGAAAGACTAGTTCAAATGTGTAGGATATGTCTTTTCTTTGAAGAAACAGTATATTTTATTTGAATTTTCCTACACTGTTGGTTTATACTATGTTAAGAATGTCTGTCTCTTCCTGCAACTACCATCAAGTCAAAGACTGGCATTAAAATAGTAGTTAAGCAGCTCACAGAGGATCCATTGGAGAACTGAACCCCAGAGAGAGACATATCTGAGAGGTGTCCCAGCAATGACTTGACTTTGTGGCCCTGTCCAAGAGGTTCAGATTCTTTCAAGCAGCATCTCACTGATCTTTACCCTGTATCCTGGGCCATAAAGAACTGTGGTGCTCCAGGAGACTGAGATGTGAAAGCAACTGAAGGTCAGTGGTGAGCCAGGGACAGGACCAGGGCTAGAACTTGATTCTGTAATTCTAATTCCAGAACCCCAGCATCCTGGCTTTGCTGGGGCCAGCCTGGTTCTGTTCAAAGAACTGTTATTTGATTTTTGGTCACTTAGACACCATTTGCTAACTGTTCATATTTTTCGTGCAATTTTGTTCAGAACATGGGAAACAAAGAGCAAAACAAGGGGCCCTTAATGCTTTTCTCTGCTGTCGTCAGTGGATGAAATTGGCTGGGCAGAGTGCATGCTTTCTCTTTCTACACTTGATGGAATTTAAAAAAAATTGGTTGCATGAGTGTTTTTAGGAAGAAAATATGTGTGTCTGCAGAGTAAGAGCAGAATGTGCTGTGAAGTGTTTAAAATATAGCCTTTATCCTTCTTTGTTGGCAGGGAGATGGATTAGAGTCAGTAGATTGATCATTCTGTCAACAAATATTTGAAAAGATACAAATCAATTGTTGTTGTCAGAATTGCTGCTAGCTGGTTTCACTAATTGTGCAAAATAGTGAAAGGGGCTCTCTGTCAGAAGAAGCCCTGCATCAGGCTGCATGATTTAGTTTCCATCCTCTTTCAGGTGAGTGCCTTTGTGCAAACTGTATAACTGTACATGACCATGCATTTGAGGTAAGAGAACAGGTCATCAATTGTGCCATAATAATGGAAATTTTCCTAAAGAGTAAGCTCTTGAACAGAGTCTAAAGAAAGCCCTCTTTTGGAGGGATATGGCAGACAGGGAGAGGTAGGAAGTTTATCTGAGGGGAAAATAATAGCTATCTGGTGAATTCTTGCCCCTGAAATCTAACCCTACAACTTAATTAACCTCCTTGTGTGTTAAAGTCTCCATGCTGTAGGAGGAGCAAGCCTGTTAGGGAAAGGGAAAGAAGAAGCTAAGAACTTAGCATTGAATGAATTTCCACATCTTTCAGCTTCATGGTACTTTACCAGGGTGTCAGGCACAACTCCTTGTTTTGTTGCTTCTTGACATGTCTTCAGAGTTTTCTTAGTGATGGAATTTGTCTGCCTTTTTTCCCACTATCCCTCACTATTACTTGCTTCCTCTCCATGGAGTTTCGTCCATGGAATTGAACACGTAACTGGGGTCCTGGAACCATATGATATATTTTTTGTAGTACCACAGACTTTCTTGATTTTCTAGCAAACTATATGCCTCCAAGTGAACTTCAGATACTATCCTCATCTATTTGGGTGACATCCTGATCAATGGCACATTTCGAAACTACAAATACTATTTATACTTTTATCCCATGTATCTATCCCTGATTTTGGATTAATCTTGGGAACCATAGTTCTCAAAAGTGACAACTCATTTGAATTGCCTAGGGAACTATATAATATTTGGATGTCCAGGATATGCTCTAGGTGCTGATATTTTTCATCCTTCACAGTTTATTTTGATAGGCAAGCATGGTGGAGAGCCACTGCTTAAGAGACATATCCCCACATCAGACTGTGCCCAGATAAGTCCACCATTGCTGTGCCACCACGTTCAAACCTGTGGCCTATGTCTCGTCAGTGAGTCGGCTTGTATTCCAGGCTCTAGTTTTCCCTGAGATGGTCTGACTGCCCACCAGACAACCTAATAGTATGATTATGGAGCCAGGAACCTGAGAGAGATATCCGGAGACCCAAACTAAGCTGTGTGTGGTTTCTTAGCCTGTAATTCTAATAAGTGCAATCCCCAGCCTTGTCCAGAAAAGAATGTCCTTTGTCAGGAGTCCTCAGCTTATGAGTGGGTTGTGTTCCAAGATTTGTTTGTGGTTGTTGTTAGGGATGCAGTACCTAGTTCCCATAGTAACAAAGTTACAAAGAAAAGTGGCAGGTCACATTAGTGTCCTGAATCCTTAAAAATTGAACTTTAGAAAGAGTTGAGCCAAAGAATCAAGTCACCCTTTATTATGTGGTCAAATCATAGGACATTGGCATTTTTGTATATCAAAATAGCTGAATATTGGCACTTTTTTGTGGGTCCAACCTATAATGTTTTAATTTAGTTAGGGGAAAACAAGTTTAAGCACTAGACTGGCGTATTCAGAGCACATTTATCCTTGTCAGGATACTAAGATGATCATTTCCCCCTTTCTGCCTACTCGGTCACCTCACCTCTTCTGGTCAGGTGAAATGTAGGCAATCAGGTAGACAAATCAGCTTCCATGGATCCTGCAGCTGGATAGGGGTGGGGCAGGGAGTCTAAGTGAGAAGGGGAAGGTGGAGTTCTGATATCTGCAAGCAACAGGAGGGCAAACTTTCCCACAGGAGCCATGTTATGGAAAACCTAACCTTCCTTAGAGTTGTCCTCTGGGAGCGGGGGACAGCAGCAAAGGGGGTTTTTGTCAGGAGTTGAGCAGACTGCTGGCTCCTAAAGACTAGCATCAATCCCATAGGCCTGGGCACGTGCCTCTGAGAGTGTGTAGGTGAGCCAGTGAAAGTGCTCTGCTTTGACGAGTGATGAGCGTGTTTGTGGATGACTCAAAGCACATGAGCCTGCTTTTTTATGTGCACTGTCTTACAACAGGAGCTGTGGATTTCAGACAATGGGTTAGTTTATGAGTCATGAGTTTACAGTGTGTCTTTTTCCTTACTATTGCAGCAAAGGCCATTCTATTTTCAGAGCTCAAATGCATGCCTGACACGTAGTAGGTTTTTGGGAAATGTTGTAGTGCTGGGAGCCAAGCAGTGCTGATTATGTTTTCTAGTTTTCTCTGAAAAGCTCAAAGATCAAGAATGTGTTTCTTCTGGAAGAAATTGTAGCAGTTCTCAAAAAAAGTGTTTATGCTTTTGTATTACCTAGGAAGCTGACTGCATTAGAAAAAGCTGTATGTTTGTTTAGAAAATAGCTGCTTTTTTTATTGCAATGTTAGTTGAGTATTATACAGGAAAACACCATTTTTTCATTGATGCTTATCTTTTCTTCAAAAATCCAGGTTCCTATCCTGACTCCATATAAATTAAAATCCTATTTGTATCTAACATTCATTCAATGAAGTGACTTGAGATTTGTGTTGTTCCAAATGAATTCCGGGTCAGCAAGGTGGAAGTCTCTGGGCCCTGCTGGAGTTGACAGATTGAGGAAACCGAGGATTCAGATTCTAAACAGAAGATCCTAGAGACAGGCTATTAAAAACAAGATTTGAAAGAAAGATTTGATAGAAAGATTATGGGAACCCACTTTTTCTTCTTTGTTAAGTATAAGTAAATATATATATATATACATACATATATGTGTAAATAAATATATATAAATATACATATATATATATTTAAAGAAGGCCATATATGAGAGTGTTTATAATAGCCTTGGTCCCATCTTTCAAAAAGAACATGGACTCTGAAAAACAGGCTGATCTCTTAGCTTTTTCAAGTGATTTCCATAATGCATTTGCCTTCCCCATCACTTTTTAATTCCATCTGTTGCCTGTTTCCATGCGTGAGGTCAGTTCTGGATTACTTTATGCAATTATGTAAATGTGGTTCCTTTAAAATAGGGGAAATAGTGTTGCTCTCAGTCATTGTGAAAGACTTTCTGTGGTACACTTTCATTCTAGACTAGTAAAACTGAATTGTTCTTTCAATTGTTTAATGTATCTTTGAAGTAAAAGCTTAAAAACATCTTTGAGAAATCATTTCTCATATATGTCTTTCAACATTTTATTTTCTATTTTTATATTTTTAAAGGCGGTGCAGGCAGGAACGAAGGCAAGTAGGCAGGCCGGCAGGAATTGAGAGGAGGAAGAAGCATTTAATTTTATTTTTATCTAGTTGTTTGCACTGTTTCCTCCCTGACCAGGGACTCAGAGGGATGTGGCCTTTGCTCCATCAGTGATGATTGATCTAACCACTACTCCACTAGATCATTGCAGTTTTTAGTTAAGTTTGTCTGTAATGTTCTTTAGTTTTTTTAGTTTGTGAGCATTACTAATTGGTTGTATCAGACTGGGACCAATTTGACTATAGTTCTTTTCTGTATACTAACCTCAACAAGACAGACACACTCTTATCCATCCTGTGATAACCTGGTGGAGCCTTTTCACACAGTCTAATCCTCTAAGGGGAGGAGTCAGATGGCATTTACTCACTGTCTTTCTTCTGTGTCTACACAGCTTACACAGCAGTAGGCACAGAGTGATTCACAGCACAATGTAGTAGGAGACATTATACCAGCACCACTGTTGAGTATTTGTGTGTGTCCAGGACTGACGTGAGGTTCAGGGAGCAGAGCTAAGAAGAGAAAATGTTTTATCTCTTGAGCCTAATCAGAAGATTATATGTGTCTCTGGGGAAGCAACATACAAAATATTCTTACTGTTGTGTGTAGAAAGACTGCATTTGAACTACTCAGAGAACAATGTTTAAGAAGAAAAGCAGAGACGCAGCACTTAAAAAATGGAAAAAGAAGGTGATTCTAGTCAGAATAAGAGAAATGGTAGCTGGTATTGAAGGCATACAAATTCAGTACCTAAGAACTATAAATACAATAAAATTTGGGCAAGTTTATAGGCAGATACCAAAGATAAAAGTCAGATTCAAAAGAACAGAGCATTGCATGATGTCCTATCCTATGAAAGATGAGGTTGATTTTTCAATGAGCACATTTATTATTTAAAAAATATTTACTATGGTAACTTTGATTTACAAAATATATCCCTATGTGCAGGTTCACCATTCCTCAAGTGTGACAATATGCCACACCCACCACCAAATTACCAAAAGTTCTCCATCATTGTCTATCAGACCACTTGTCCCCATCCTATACCTCCTTCCCCGATGGGGAGTTCTATTGTCATTGTTCAATGGTTACTTTGTGGTTTGTTTCTTAATTAATTTCTCTGTTTTTTACATATGAGTGAGATCATATTATTTGTCTTTCTTCTGACTTATGGAGTTGGCTCAAAATATTGAGAATTGAAATTCCATATGACCCTGTCATCCCACTTCTAGGTATTTACCTAAAAACACGAATTTGAAGACCTATCTGTTTCTATTTCTATGTCTTCTTCTACCTCTATCTCTAGCTCTATTTATATATAGAGAGTAGATAATCCCTTCATGTTTCATCCTGTAGTTAGAAACAACAGGATTTCATTTTTAGAACTGTGTAGTATTCCATTTTATATATACCACATCTTATTTATCCAGTCATCTGATGATGACTATCGTAAATAGTACAGCAATAAACGTGGGGTTATATATATCTCTGTGAATTGTTTTCCTCTCTAAATTCCCAGAAGCGGGGTAATGGGATGATATGGAATTTCTATTCTCAGTTTTTTGAAGGAGCTTCCATACTACTTTCATAATGGTTGAATTTTTTATATTTATTTTTGTTTCCCTTGCCATAGAGTTGAGTCTCCAAATGAACTCTCTCAGGCTGATGTTGCGGAACATATTGCCTATTTTTTCCTCTAAGTATTTTATAGTTTCTGATTTTACATCCAAGTCTAAACCATTTTGAATTAAATTTTGTGTACGGTGTGTATCTAGAGTCATTCTTTTGCAGGACACATATTTATTAAGTGCCTCTTAACCAAGCACCAAGGAAAGCACTGGAATATTGTGAGCAATATAAAATAGTGGTGAGCAAGACAGACAAGTTCCCTTCAAAAATATATTCTAATGGGGAGGTAGAGAATAAAAGAGTAAATGGGTAAATTATTCATTTATAGATAAATGTATATGGATAAATAATGATTATAGTAATAATTAGAATGGTATAATTCCAGGTAATACAAAGATTTTGAAGAAACTAAAGCAAGGTAAGGGGTGGATATGTTTAAAAAGTATGAATGCAGCTAGGACTTTTAGGGAAATCCTATCTGCAGAGGTTGAATTTAAGCAAAGGTATCTGGGTTATGTGAGCCAGTAGGCACTGAACTTGGGGGAATAATTCCTCATGAGGAGAAAGAGCTGGTGTAATGTCCTTAGACAGGAGCAAACTTGAAGCATGCCTGTAAGTGGCAAGAAAGCCTGGATGGATGGATCAGAGTAAGAGAGGGAAAGGGGTGAATGAAGCTCAAGGAATAAGCAGAACAGGCTCATATAGGATATTGTATTTTATTGTTTTTTATTCTGAATGAGATGGAAATCCAATGAAGGATTGGGGCAGGTGTGGGTGGCATGATTTGGTTCATTTTTAGAAGTTCTGACTGACTACTGCATCAGGACACCTCTAAATGTGAAAAGCTGTCTAATTTGAGAGACCTGATTAATTTTAGCTGTTTTTCAAAAGTGAGACAGTGGAGATTTGGACCACAATGCTATCAACTGAGATGGTATGATGGTTTGGACTTGAGGCATAATTTGAAGATACAATCAATAATATTAACCTATGGATTGGATGAGAAGTTAGGGGAAGAAGAGAACTCACAATGACTCCTTTATTTCTAGACTGAACAGTTATGTGAAAGTTTATTGGAAGTGATGTTTTAGATCTGTTAAGTCTGAAATGCCTGTTAGATGCCAACAGGTGAGATCAAGAAGGTAACTGGCTATATAAACTAGGAGCTTAGAAGAAAGGTTGAAATGGAGATGTACATTTTTGGGCCATGATTATGTAAATGTCATTGAAAATAATGAATATAGATGAGAAAAATTTGTGTATAATGTGATCAGAGGACTGGATCTTAGAATACTCTGACATGGTGCACCCTGGTGGAGCAATGGTTAGGTCAATCACTCCTGAAGGAGGAAGCCACATACCCCTGTGTTTGATTTCCAGGTGCAGGGGGAAGCAACCAGTGTGAACAACAAAAAATAAAAGTAAGACGAAATGCTTCTTCCTACTCTCACTTCCTGCCTATCTGACTAGTCACCTTCATTCCTGCCTGCACCTCTCCTCAAAAAAAAAATTAATTAAAAAAAAAGAATACAAGTCATCAAGAGCCAGAGTAAAGGAGAAATTGTTGCTAGTAATGAAAGTACAAAGTCCTAGAAAGTGGTTGGAGACAGCATTTCAAGACCCAGGGAGTTATCAAATCTGTCAAAAGTTGTGAAGAGGAAAAGCAATATGGAAGTAAAGAGTCATCACTACATTTGGCCAGATGAATGGAGCTCTTTCTGTACATGCATATGTATATGTGTGTGTATATGCTTACACACAGATACGTATACACACATATAGAAATGGAGTAATAATATTACAGTCTTCCTTTAAACATTTTGTTACAAATTTAAAAATATTTATTATACTATGGATAATGTGTTAGTTGTTTCAGAATATTTCAGCTAGTCACGTATTTATGGCATACCTATGGCTTATATTTCTTGAAATGTCAAAGGTATTAAACAGAGTATACTTATTTTTATTAGAATTTTATTGCAATACCTGATGAGTTGAATACTTTTTCATTTATTTTGATCTCTTTTGAATGTAATTCATAGGGTATATGGACGCAATTTTTTCTTAGAACTCAACCATTTCACAATATATAAATATCAAATCATATGTTACATAACTGAAAGTAATAAAATACTATATACAACTGCATCTCAATAAAAATTAAAATGATAAATCATAAAAAGGAAGTCAACTATCTAGACTCCATCCATAATTAGAATAACAGAATTTTAGAGCTAGTAGCACTGAAAGACTTGGAGTGGGTCTTAATATTTGAAACAGTAGGCATAGTGGTTCAGGTGTTAAACCCAGGCCTGGAGATCCATCCACATATGCCCAAGGACATGGATTCATAGTCCAGGACTGTGGGGAATAATTTAAAAAAAATGAACTACTAAATAATAAATAAAAATGTTCTCTTCCTGCCTGCCTGCTGCCTGCCTGCCTTCATTCCTGCCTTCCTTCCAGGAATTAAAAAAAAAAAAGAAACAGTAAAGCAATTTGGCATCATAAAAAGTGTATTGGGTTTGAAGTTAGAAAAATTTGGGTGTAAATCCTAGCTCCACAATTTATTGTTTAATCTTATTCTGTGAGTTTGTGGGATATTAGTTTTTGAATCTGTGAAATGGGGAGAGGATTAAATAAGATAATGTATAGAAAGCACATAGTGCATACCTGATTTTGATTGGAAATTATTCACATATGACTTCCTTACCAAGTCTTATATCACCAAGGTACAATAGCAGAAGCAGACTCAGAATTCTGGTGTCTTGACTTTATTTCCCCATTTACTCCTCATCCAATAGTTATTGACTTTGCTCACATCTTCAAAACTGTGAAATTCTCCAGTGAGTCAACACAGTAATTTGTGTAGGTAAAGGAAGAGAGGTATCTTGCTGTCTACATCTTAACCCTGCAGTCAGAGCCATTGGGACCTTCACTTGGGAGTTATTTGTAACATGGAAACAATCTTAAACACTATCAGAAAGAGTCTGTCCAGTCCTTCAAGGGGTTCTCAGAAAACACAGCATCAGTGCTCACCGGTATAGAAAAATTTAAATAAGATATCAGTGTGCAACATTCTCTCTCTACCAAAATTACTGGTCTTCTACCAGTGAGGGACCTGGGACAGTTTTTTTTTTTTTTTTTAGCATTTAACCCCAAAGGGTAAATACAATAGATACAAGAACTGATGAAGTTCATGATTGCTGTCTTCCAGATAGGCTTCCAAATAGGCTACTAAAGCATATTTTTAAGTCATGCTTGGTTTGTTACCATCTCTGTTTTTCCCATTTTTTCCCCTCATACTCTCTCCCTCCCCTGGAAACCATCGTGCACTCTCTGTGACATATACTGTCATCCTCAGAAGCTAATTACCCTTCAAGATTTTCCTGATAATCTCATTTTGGAGAAGAATTCTCCCTTCTTAGAATAGGTGACCAATTTATATGAAAGCCATGCAAATTGGACAGACAGCCCAACACTGTATAATTTTTCTATGACTGACCATTCTCTAAAATTTATACTGATGTCAGAAAAGCCTCTTTACAGGTCCTCTTAGGCTGGAATAATGGAAGAAATAAAACTTATAGACCTTGATCATTTCTATACACAAAATAAATCTAGCACTATAAACAATATCGAGTAGCATGAAAAAAGATACCTGGGTGTAACGAAGGTTCAAGTGGTGGACAGCAGTCCATTGCATCTGTGAGACTGAGTCTCCCTAGATAGAAGAGTTTACCCTTGCCTCACTGGAAAGATCATGTTTAGAAATAACTCCTGTTGTAAAGCAACAATTCTGGTATTCAGTAAACTTAAGAGACTAATGCTAATATCCAAGTTAATTATGAGACCACATTGGAGAGTGGGGAGTCTTGTCAAGTGTCTGTGCCCATAGGTTGGCTAAGCATAGAGGAGCACAGGTAATGCTGAATGCAGTGAGTTGCTATGCAATGAGCATGTGCAGTGGGAGCAGATAGATTCAAATTTAAGTCTGGACTCTTGACTGAAAAAGTAGTTGTGTGGTCTTGGGCAGGAGAGTCAGTTTCTGTAAGTCTCAGTTTCCTCATCTTTGAAACGTCGGTAAATCTAGCCTCTTCTTGCTTTCACCTGCATTTATTCATGTCACTACATTCTGCTGGGTGACCAGCTGAGGGTTGGTTTATATTTTCAAGTTTACCTCATTGCCTTCGACTTTTAGCTGAGGATAAAGCCAAAAAGGTAGGGACTAAGTCCAGAAATGGAATTTGGATACTACTCTGCCTGTGTCCCTTCATTGTACCCAGAGAAGTGAATGTTCATTGTTCCCATTAAGCTGAATGAAAGTGCATTGCTGATAATAGAGTTGAAATCAAATTGACCTACATTTGCAGGTGGGAATGACTCCTGTGGCCTCCCCATGTTGAGCAGCCGTGAAATTATTTCTCCCAGGGAAAACTGATGGTTGCCGAACTATTAAAAGTATTTCTTCATTAAATACCTAGCATTGATTTTAAAAAAATAAACCAAAACTAAATCTTTGTCAACCTTAATGTCATCTTTTCTAAAATATGATGCAATATCTCCATCTTGGGATGACTATGAGGACTCACAACAATACTGAAATGCCTCACTCAGACAAGATGTAGTATAAATAATAGTTTTTCTGTTTGAACTAAGGGGACAGGATTGAGTCTGAGAGGTTATGCATTCCAGGCAATGCCAGAATTCATAGGGGTTTTCTTCTCTTTATACAAGAACTTAGTTCTTAGAGGACTATTGATTGGATTACCCTACCAGAGTTTTTCTCTCTGAAAGGGATGCTTGCCTGCGTGTGTTAACAGCTTTCCATTCTAACAAAGGACGTGGTATACTGAGTTAGCACATTGCATCTGGACACTCCCATCATTAGGATACTTGTCTGGTTAAGGTGGGAGGAAGTGATGTGAGTATATTGGTCCTACTGCTGCCTCTACTATTTCTTGCCCCCAAAGCAGAGTGCTGGGTATAGTCTCTGATAGCATGGAGGCAGCAGTGGGTGTGGGGTGGGCATGCCTGCTATGGGTCAGTCCATTCCCCATATGCTTCTGACACTCTCTTTGAGGTAAGTGGAGCCACATTTCTTTCCTGGCAGCTGCAGAGCCCAAGCGTCAGCAGAGAGCTTTGAAGTTTCCCGGGGAGAAAAGGCGTTCTATAAAGAGAAGGAATTATTATTGCTTCCTGACTTTGGTGAGTTAGCAAAGGTCTGGTGCATTTGGAAAGCAGCAGTTGGCTTCACATTCAATTGTCTTGACTTATTTTTAATCAAAAATGAAAATTCATTTTAGTTAAATATGATTAGTAAAAACAAACGGAATATAGACAAATAAAACCCTGACTTATTTTTTTCCAAGACTGCACAAATATGCATTTGTGAATCAGAAAGTAAATACAAGCAAATGAAAAATGGATGTGATTCTATAACTCTCCCAACATGTAGCAGGAATTTTAATAGTATTAAATGTACTGAGGTGCTTTTTCAGGGTATCCGCAGAAGTTGTTTTTAACTTCAGTTTTTAATTGACCTTATGGTAGGATTGCTAGTTGGTTTCCAGATTAACTCAAATTTATCCCTCCAACTTTTCCTTTTACTGTTGCAGCATCATTATTTTCTTGTTCGTCTTCCTCCTCTTCCTTTTCCTAATATCCTTTCTCTCCTGTCTCTGTGTAAGAAAGAGCTCTCCTCTCCTATTGTGTACACGGTCTAGCTGCATTGCTTTTTGCTGGGACTAGGAATCATCATGTGTTGATATGGGTTTAATGAATGTGAATTTTATAGTGGGCCTTTAATTGACTCCAGGGAGACAGAGTGGAAATAGTGCATGTAGCTGGCTTGCATGATTAGAACATCGGTATTAGTCACAGCTCATCAAGTTTTTATTGTACATAAAGCATTGTGATTGGTGATTTGGGATATTTCAAAATATAGAAAATGTTGAGTATTTTTTACAGAAGGTGTCACAAGGGAAACAGACCATGGAGATTCAAAGGGTGACATCTCTCCTTGGAGTAATTAGGAGAGGAAGGCTTCATGCAGGAGTGGGATTCACCTAGATCTTGGAGAACACGTGGACTTTGAGAGGTAGAGATGAGGAGGAGGGAGACTCTTCCAGGCAGAGGGACTGAGTGAAATTTATGAAGGTTTGGAATTCAGAGGTGCAGTGGGGGAGAGTGAATATACACATTGTGTTAGAACAGAATTAAGTTAGGAGCTTGGAAGGCGGGTGGAGACCAGTAAGTTGGGAAAGGCAAGGACTCAGAGGCAGAAATGAAGAGAAAATCTGGGAAAAAAAGACCCAGGTCAAATATACATAAAACCCTAATTAAAGTTAAGGGATCAAAAACTGAGGGAGATCTGGTGAGCCAACAGATGAGAGGACTGGGGAGAGGCACAATTCAGAGTCTTACTTTAAAGGCAGGATTGTGAAGGGGATGAAAGTCTGTTTCCTTCCCGACCTCAAACACTGGCCTCGTCCTCTTGCCGTCTTCAGACTGGCAGTACTTCAGGTCTCTTGAGGACAGTTAAACCTAGTGATTAGCACGTGGATTTGGTTAATCCCACATCTACCATCATGGCTCTGTGACCTGGGCCAAATTAACCTCTCTGGGCTTCAACTGTCCCATCAGAAAATTGGGGGAAATAATGTAGGTCAGGGTTGTTGAGAAAGTGAAGAGTCAAAGGCTATGAAGTGCTCAACCACTACCTGGGCATGGGTTGATATTATCAAGGGTCTCCTTTGTTGCCATATTTCCTGGAATGGAGATTGGGCATCTAGGATGGTTTAGAAAAAAGGGACAAGAAGTACTTCTATAAAACGGAAACCAAACCCCCTCCTATGATGCAGTTAACTGGTCCCTGATATGCAGATCTAGGTGAGGGCCAGATGTCATCCCTCCCATGTGTGCCCATGCGATAGTGATCCTCTATTTCCAGGCAACGTTAAAAAGAAGTGCTTGGGTTAAAGGATAACTGATTGGGCACAAGATGAAAAATTTATGTGACTCCAGGTGAATTGAGAAGCTTTCACTTATTTTCTGCACACAGAATGCTGTTCTGCATATCTGCGCTTCTCGTAAGGGGAGAGGAAATTAAATTCGGTGATGGACAGAGTACTAGGTGCTTTCTTATATATTGTCTTATTTAGTTCTTATCACCATCCCAAGAAAAGGGGATCATTATTCTCACTTTCAGATGAGGAAACAAATTGAGAGTCATTACGTTACATGTCTACAGGCGTTAAATGACTTGTAAACTCCTTAATATTTCCTGTGATGAAAACTTTGAAAACAATGCCTTGCTCCCTTCCCTCCAAAAATAAGGCTTTTTCTCTTAACATGTTTGAGGACCTGGATAATTGCTCAGCATGTCTTCCTAACCCTCACCCTTTTGATTATGGTTCCTGATCTCTACTGATCACAGTTGCAAATGACAGAAGTCCACACAGCAGTAGTAAATCACACCGAGCAATGTGGACTGCCCCTTGTAAGCTCGGTATAGATACCAACACCGTCATTCTCTGCCCATGGAATGGAGGAAATGTATTTCAGTGGGAGGTAAAGAAGTGTGTGAAGGCCTGGCTTGTAAAACTGTGTCAGGAGCTAGATTCTTCTGAGGATCCGCTCATTTTGAAAACTGGATGAGCCAGGGGAGGTCTTTGGTGTAACTGTTCGTACCCAGTTCAGATACTGGAAACAAGGTGCCCAACCTGGACCCGCATCCTTTAGTAGTTTGGGCTCCCAATTGGGCACTACTTTTAGTAGAATTCTTATCTGATAGCTGGCCAACTGTCAGAGAAGCAGGTCTTTCTTGTCCGTCACTGGTGTCACCGGCATATGTGTGGGGGAGGAGAGTAGCCCTGTGTCTGGGGCTACACGGCAGGAATTCATTTGCCTGGGGGAATGTGAGGGGGCTCACCGTCCTGTCTGCAGCTGAGTTGTGGGGTTTGCCCTCCTACCTTCTACCTTTCAGTAGAGAGGGTGAGGGGTGAGCCTGGATAGGGGTGATTCTGGAAAGAAGGTATAATATACCAAAATATATTCCATGTTTCCAAACTCCCCGTCAAGCTCAGAAACTGAAGACTCTACCTTAGAATGTCTGTTCTTAAGTGTTTGATAGGGATTTTTAGTTGATATATTTAAATTTTTATTTCAAATATGTTTATTTGAATAGAAACACATGCCCCAAGAAGAAATAACTAAAGGCTACCAAAATACATAATGTGGAAACCTTTAATTTTATCCACATTGTTGCTTTGACTTCTTATTTTCCACTTCTCATTCTATCACTGTTTCCTGTTTCTTATTCTGTTTTCTAGAGATATTCTATATACTGAGCTACATGGATAAAGAGCTATCGTGAATAATGCTGCAAAATACATGGGGCTATATATATAGCTCCTCAAATTATTATTTTTGTCTTTCTTCAGGTAGATACCCAGAAGTGGGATAATGGGATCATATGGAATTTATGTTTTTAATTTTTTATGAGAAATCTCCATCCTGCTTTCCATATTATTGCACCAATTTATACTCCCACCAACAGTGTTTAATAGTTACCTTCTTCCCACATCCTCCTAACACTTGTTCTTTTAAGTCTTTTGGATAATAGCCATTCTCACAAGTATGAGGTGATATCTCATTGTTGCTTTGATTTGCATTTATTTAATAACAAAGAGATGATGGACATCTTCTCATATGCCTGTTCATCATTTGTATATCTTCATTGGAGAGTGTCTATTCAGGTCTGCCCTTTTAAAAATTAGATTGTTTGTTTTTATGTTTCTGAGTTTTATATGTTCTTTATATATATGTGTGTATATATATACATACATATATATGATATTAACCCTTTGTCAGATTTATCTTGGGCAAATATCTTCTCCTATTCAGTAGACTGTTTTTTCATTTTGATAATAGTTGCTTGTTTTCGCTTGCAGAAGATTTTTATTTTTATATAGTCCTATTTGTTGTTTAATTTGGCTTTTGTTTCCCTTGCTATCAGAGTTTATTTCCTGATGACATCACTTAGGCCAGTGTCAAGGAGTGTATCAGTTATTTTTAACTCCATGTATTCTTTGGTTTCCAGTCTTGCATCCAAGTCTCTAATCCATTTTGAATTAATATTTATTCAAATTTGCTCTTAGTTTCTTTGTTGTGAATTAGTTGTCCATGTACGTGTGGGTTGATTTCTAGACTTTCAGTTCTTTTCCCTTGACTTGTGTGTCTGTTTTTACTCCAACACCATACTGATTTTATTACTATTGCTTTGTCGTTTAGTTTGAAATCAGAGAGTGTGATACCTTTACTTTAGTTCTTTTTTTTCTGTTTTGCAATTCAAGGTTTTTGCGGTTGAAAATAAATTTCTAGGTATTTTATCCTATTTCTGTGAAGAATGTCATTGAGATTGTGTTGGGGATTGAACTGAATCTGTATATTGTGTTAGGCATTAGAGCTAATTTAACAATGCTAATTCTTCCAATCCATATGCACAGAATATTTTTTCATTTCTTTCTTCTAAAAATGTCTTATGTCGCACAGATCTTTCACTTCTTTGGTTAAATTTACTCCAAGTTACTTCATTCATTTTAATGTTATTGTAAATGTGATGGTTTCCCCAATTTCTTTTTCTGCTAGTTAGTCATTTGCATTTAGAAATGCAGTGTATTTTTGCATATTAATCTTATGGCTTTCCACTTTACTGAATTTGTTTATTAGCCTAGCAGCTTTTTAATGGACTCTTTGGAATACTCTCTTTATATTATTATGTCATCTGCAGTGATAGTTTTACTTCTTCCTTTCCAATTTGGGTAACTTTATATTCTTTTCTTATCTAATTGTGCTGACTAGGATTTCCAACACTATTTTAATTCGTGATATTGATAATCTACATCCTTACCTTGTTCATGATCTGAGAGGAAAAGCTTTCAGCTCTCCCCATTGAGTATGATACTGGCTGTGGGTTGGTCATATATAGTCACTATTATTTGAGATAAATCCCATTAATGCTTTTTATGTGTCTATTGGGATGATCATGTGATTTTTGTACTTTTTTGTTGTTTATGTGGTATATCATTTATTGAATTGTGTATGTTGAACTATCATTACATACCTGGAATAAATTCCACTTGATCATAGTGCCTTATTACTTTCATGAGTTGTTGAATTTGGTTTGCTTGAGTTAGTCACATTTCAAATGCTCAGTAATCACAAGTAGCTAGTGACTACTGACTATCACATTGGATATCACAGGTGTAGATAAGAGCATTCTACTGGTGAATTTTGTAATTAAAAGAATAGCCCAGTAAATGGTGATGGATGATTTATGAGATGGCTAAGTACTTATGAGCAGAGAGAGTTCAGGGCTGAAAACAGGAGACTTGAGCTCTCTTCTTGACACTGTCTATACTTGTAGAGTGAATGTACACACTGTTTTCTACCTCTGTGTTTCAGTTCTTCATCTTCAAAATGAGTATCATAAAATAATTGTTTTATTCACCTTACATGATTGTTGTGAGGTCAAAAGAGATAAAATGTGTGAAAGTGCTTTCAAGAGTTGAAGATACATTAAATGTACCTTCATTCAGCAATGGCTTTGTTGCCACTTCTACCTCAGACTAGTTGAACACCCGTAATCATTTTACGATTCTGTTTTTCCAACTGTTAAATGAGAAATATTTGAAATAATCCTTTTAAGTGAATGATATAATGGTAACAAACAAAATGAATCATTGTAATGGTGTAGTTTATGTGTGGCCCATTGCAGATCCTCATCCCTAAAACACCAAAGACACATGTGAGTAGTAGACATTAATGGATACAGTTTAGGTTGAACAAGCTGAACAGTGGGCTGACGTGCTTCAAATTCATCTCTGTACTATTAATTGTGGCATGTAGTTTTCATACCTATAAACTGATGATGTTAATAATACCTCCCTCATGCAAGTTTATAAGGTTTTAAAGAGCCAATACTTATCACAGAATCTGCTATCTCATAGGCCTCAATGAATGTTCAGTATTACCAATGTCATAGGGAATGTCAAGAGATGGTGCTTTAAGTCTGTATTAGCTTCTGTGGATCTGGAGCAATATACTGTAAACGTGATGGCTTAAAGCAGTACACATTTATTTATTTTCTTAGCAGTGAATTTTTATTTTTTCCAGTTAAAAGTTTATTGAAGAAACACTGCACTATAGCATTACATAGGTTTAAGGTGTACATTGTTATTAAGTCAATAAATCAATATCTGTATATAATACATTAAGTTCACCATCAACAGTTCAGTTTTATTCTTCATCATATAATTGACCCCCTTCACCCAGCTTGCCTCACCCGTTCCTTCTAGTAACCACTAATTTGTCCCTTTAGACTAAAAATCTATATTTATTTGGTTTGGTTCATTTATTTGTTTGGATTCTCTATATACCACACATGAATGAAACCATGTGATATTTGACGTTCTTCTCTAAATTCACCCATCTTGTTCCAAAACAGGATTGCATTTTTTTTTTTTTTTTATAGCTGTTCAGTATTCCATCGTGTATATAGTTCACATCTTCTTTAGCTACTCATCTGTCACTGGACATTTAGGTTGCTTCTAGCTTTTGGCTTTTGTAAGTAATGCTGCAGTAAATATAAAGGTGAATGTATCTCTTCAATTTAGTGGTTTTGGAGTAAAGACCTGAAAGTGGGTCATATGGAATTTCCATTCACAATTTTATTAGGAATCTCCATACTACTTTCCATAATTGTTGCACCGATTTACATTTCCATCAATAGTGCATGAGTGTTTCTTTTGTTTGCATCCACAATACTACTTGTTTTTTGGATAATAGTGATTCTCACAGGTATAAGTTGATATTTTATTGTTGTTTTGCCTGAAACCTATTTTTAATTGAAAAAAGTTAATCTGAATTTCATTCTACTAGCTTTTTACTTTCCTCTCATTTTATTTGTTTATCTTTTTGGCATCTTGTTGCTTCTATTTGGGGTTTCATTCATTTTATAGGAATCCTTTTAGTGTTTCTTGCAAGGTGGTTTAGTCATAATGAATTCCTTTAATTTTGTGGTTTTTTTTTCCAAAAAGCGCTTAATTACTCCTTCAGTTTTAAGCAGTAACCTGGGAGAGTTGGAAGACTTTTTTTTTCAGCCCTGAAATCATGCCATTTCCTTTTTGGCCTGCAAAATTTCTGCTAGAAATCTACAGACAATCTAATGGGGAGTCCTTTGTATGTGAATTGTTTTTCTCTCACTGCTTTCAAGATTCCCTCTTTATCTTGAATTTTTGTCATTTTGATTATAGTGTGTCTTGATACGTGCCTGTTTGGGTTTATTTTGTTAATTTTGTTTAAGCTTCCTGGATTTGGATGTCTGTTCCTTCCCCAGGCTAAGAATGTTCTCACTATTATTTCTTCTATTAAGGTTTCTGCCCTTTTCTTTTTCTTTTCTCTTATAGAGCCCACATGATATGAATACTACTCCTCTTGATGTTATCCTGTATGTCCTTATGTTCTCTTTATTTTCTTTTTTCTGTTTGCTGGTCTGCTTGGCTATCTTCTACTGCCCTAATGTATAGCTCACTGATTTGACTGAAAGCTTATTCTAGTCTATTGGAACCCTCTATTGTATCCTTTAGTTCACCTATTGTGTTTTTCAGCTCTATGAATTTTGCTTGGTACTGTCTCATATTTTCTCTGTCTTTGTCATAGATCTTACTTTGTTCCTTCATTTTTTTCCTAATTTTAGTAAGAATTTTCAAGATTGTTGCTATAAAATCTACAGGTAGTTTACTTAATTCTGTTGCATTAGTATTTTTCTTTGGGTTTTTGCTTTGCTTCATTATTTCAGATTTCTTTCTCCTTGTTTGGTTTAGTACTCTGTGTTTATTTCTATGGCTAGACTAACAGTTGTTCTTTCCCTGTCTTGATGTAATATTCTTGTGCTAAGATTTCAGGTTTCAGAATATAGACCTGGGACAGGAGCTCTAGTTTCCATGTCTTGGGGGGCATTAGATTGCAGGCAAGAAGGTGGCTCAGCAGCAGCCTCAGGTAGGGGAAGAACAGCTATGATTCTCCCTGAGACAGCTGCCAAAGCAGAGCTGGAAGTACCACAAACGAAGCTCTGAAGGAAAACACTCAGCTGCCTGTTCTGGGCTTGCAGGCTCTGGCTACTTGCTGCTATCGCAGGTGATTGCTGCCCTGGTATCCAAGAGTACTGCAACCAGAAAATAAACTGTACTGCTGTCGACAGCAGGCACCGCTGATGGTGGTGAGGGCAGGTTTTTGGATCCGCTGACTCTGTTCCAATACGACATTCCCCAGTGAGGACACTAACTCTTAATATGGTATCCACCTGGACCAGTACCATGGAATACAAAGGAGAGTCGGGAGGACAGCCAGCAGTATTTCTATTCACTGGAAGGTTATCTCTTTTTCTTATTCTTCTCACTGAAGTTTTTGGTTTAACAAATGAAATTCCCTGAATTAGGTCTGTGAATACTTTATCTCTTTTCTCCCCCTGCTCTTTGTCCTGAGATTCTGCCCCCCAGATTCCTATTGTTCTCTAAAAAAATAAGCCCTTTATTTTCCACACCAGATATATGTGCTCCCCTCTACAGTGCAGTTCCTGGAGTAAGCCTTTTGGTCCCTGGGAAAAGGTTCTATCTCATTGGTGTCCCTTCCATCCCTGCAGTAAGCCTAAGTATACTGTGTCTTGGCTTTTCATACCCTTTCTGATATTTTCTATCACTCTTCTTTGTGAGATGCTAGTCCCTCAATCCTCAGTTCTTTTTAGAAGGCTGTAGTATGCATCTAGACGCAATTTTGTTCTTGTGAGGAGGAATTGAGCTCAAGATCTTGCTGGTCTGCCATCTTATGTGTATCTTTCTGAAATGTGCTCTGGGGTTTTATGAGAAACAAATAGCTGAAAGGTCAATCAAATGAGGTACAAAGAAGTTGGCCCCTCCCCCAAGTCACAGAAAAAAATGGGCCCAAAGTAATACATAATTATTCTATTGTAATTCTAGAGGTCAGCAGCTCAAAATCAGTTTCACAGAATTAAAACCAAGGGTTGGCTGGGCCACACTTCCTTGGGAAACTCTAGGGAAGAATAAGTTTCCTTGCCTACTACAGTTTCTACAGGTTTAGTCCTTGTATTATTTGACTTATGGCCCCTGCTTCCATCTTCAAAGGAATGAAGACAGCATCTTCATTCTCTGCTTTGTCATAATATTACCTTCTCTCTTCTATCTTGTGTCAAATCTCTCTCTGCCTTCCTCTTATGAGGACCCTTATACTTACATTTAGGGCCTACCTGCATAAAATCTGATATAATATCTCCATCTCAAGCTCCTTAATAAAATTTGATCTACAGAGTCCATATTGTCAAATAACATTGCGATTCCAGGGATTAAGACCTGGATATCTTTATGGGATGTATGAATCTAAAAATTCGTCCATCTTCCTGAGGTTGTCCAATTTATTAGAGTAGAGCTGTTCATTGTCGTCGTCTCTTATGATATTTTGCATTTCTCAGTTATCTATTGTAACTTTGTTCCAAAGTATCCAACGAATCAGAGAGACATACCAGAGTCAAAGAGAATTTAGGAGTGGTTTATTAGCCAGTGTCTGCAAGGGGGAAAACATCAACCCAAATAGAGCAGCCCTGAACCCAAATAGTGCAGGGTATTTATAACTTAGTGTTGTTTTTGTAAGTGGTTACATGAGTAGAGGTCACACCCTAAACATAAGTGGTTACATGAATAGCCCAGCAAAAAAAAAAAACAAGAAACTAGTTCCTTGTTTCAACTTCTCCCCTTTCATTTCTGATTGTAATTATTAAAGTTTTCTCTCTTTTTCATTTTTGCTTAGTGAGCCTGGTGAAAGGTTCATCAATTTTGTTTATTTTTTTTTCAAAGAACCAGCTTACTAAAGACTAAATTGGGGTCAAATGGAAAAACTTAACAGACCTAGAACAAGCAAGAAAATTGAAGAAGTAATGAAAAGTGTCCCTCTAAAATAAAAGCCTGGGACCAGATAATTTTACCAGTGAGTTTTATCAAAACTTCAGAGAAGAATTAATACCTGCTCTTCCCAAACTATTCCAAAAAAATTAAATAGGGAACACTTCCAAACACTTTTTATGAGGCCAACATTACACTGATATCAAAAGCAGACATGGGTTATCACAGCAAATGAAAATTATAGACCAATATCTCTGATGAGCACAGAGGCAAAAATCCTCAACAAAATACATCAAAAGGATCCATCCATTGTGACCAAGTGCTATATATCCCAGTGATTCAAGTATGGTCAACATATGTAAATCTATTTATGTAATACACTATTTCAACAAAAAGAAGGTAAAAACATAGATAGATGGAGACTACTATGAACATATGAATAGCTCTATACCAATAAACTGACAACCTCAGGCACATGGACAAATTTTTAAAATCATACATCCTACAAAATAGCCAGGTCTTAATCCCTGGTATCTCAATTGATTTTTGGCAATGTGGACTTTGTAGATCAAATTAAATTAAAGAGCTTGAGATGGAAATATTATTCTGGATTATATAAGATGGCCCTGAATATAATCAGTAGATGGAGAGAAAGCATTTGATAAGATTCAGTACTCATTTATTATAACAACTTTATATAAAATGGAGAGAATGAACATACCTTAACATAATAAAGGCCACATATGATAAGTCCACAACTTACATCATATGCAAGGGAGAAAAACTGAAAGTTTTTCCTCTAAGATGAGGAACAGGACAAGGCTGTCCACTCTCACCATTCCTATTTAACATTGTACTGGAGGTCCTTTGGAAAAGAAGTAAAACTATCACTATTTACAGATGACATGATAAGATATGTAGAAAACCCTAAAGACTCTATCAGCAAACTATTAAAATTAGTAAATTATCACAGAAAGTGGCTGGTTACAAAATTAATATACAAAAAAATCTGTTGCCTTTTTATATGCAAACAATGGGAAAGAAGAAATGAAGTTAAGAAAACTACCCAATTTACAACAGAAACAAAAAGAATTAAATACCTTGGAATATAATTAACAAAGAAGGTGAAAGACCTGCACAATGGAAAACTATATGATATTGTTAAAAGAAATAAGGAAAGATAAAAAGAGGAGGAAAGTTATTCCATGCTCATGACTAGGAAGAATTAGCATTGTTAAAATGACCATATTACCTAAAGGAGTATACAGGAGTATACAGGAGAATGCTATTCCTATCAAAATTCCTCTGGCATTATTCAAGGAAATAGAACAAGAATTTGTACGAATTACAAAAGACCCCAAATAGCCAAAGCAATTATAAGGAAAAAGAACACAAGGAGAGGTCTCACACTCCCAGATTATGAGCTATACTAAAAAGTGATAGTGATGAAAACTGTATAGTACTGGAATAAAAATGGGTACATAGATCAGTGGAATAAGATGGAACCACTAGAAATAGGTACACATATATATCATCAGCCAATTTAAGACCAAGGATCCAAGTGCATATAATGGAGAAAGTGTAATCTTTTCAACAAATGGCATTGGGAAACCTGGGCAGCTACAGGCAAAAGAATGAATCGAGACCATTTTCTAATACCATATAGAAAAATGGATTCAAAAATGGATTAGAGACTTAGATGTAAGAAAAAGAATCACAAAATGCTAAGAAGAAAACATAGGCTATACATTGCATGGCATTGGTCTTCGAGAGGTTTTTGAAGACTCAGCTCCAGCGGCAAGGAAAACAAAGACGGAAATAGATAAATGGGACTACATCACACTTAAATGCTTCTGCACAGTGAAAGAAACTATCACCAAAACAAAAAGACCTACTGAGTAGAAGTCAGAAGGAAAAAGATAAATACTGGATTATCTCACTCGTATGTGGAATATAAAGAAATAAAGCAAATGAGCAGACAAAACGAAAACTAACTCTTGAACACTGACAGTAGAACTGAGACTACCAGAAGGGAAGGAAGTGGAGGATGGGAGCAAGTGGCGGAGATGGTGCAATGGGCTATGGTGGAGGACCACTGGTAATTTAGTGGTTGGCAGGATGTGTTAGAAATTTGATGAATAGTGAACCTGCACATCTAAACTTATGCATGCACATGTTCATCGAAGTGTTACCTCAATTAAAAAAGAGACTAATAAAAATTAAAAAATAGGACCTGAAATCTTCGGGAGCCATCATATATTCTACAACATAGCTATCTTGTTTTAACTTTGCCATTTTCCTGTCTCCTTAGCCCCTGTAAATGATGGTATTAGTATCGCTGTAGAAGAAATAGAATGAAACATGGTTCACATCTGATTTCAAAACCTCTCATGTTTCACTTACTGTTTCATTTTGGAGAGTTAAAGTGTTTTTCTTCTCTAGGACTTTCACTCCCTCTTTACATATTTATCAAGAGTCTGTTATAGTGCTAGGGATTGAACAAAAGAGACAGAAGACTTTTGATTCAGTGGTGACTTAAGAGGATCTTTGCTTATCCTCTCCAAGAAGCAAGTTAAATCTACAACTATATATGGATCTCCAGATGAACAAAACCTGCGGACACCTAAACAATTGACCTGTAAGAGAAAGCCCACATTGGGAGAGGGGCTGTCAGTCGGTAGCCAGGAATTGGTGAGGTGACAGCAGAGTGAGGATCCTGAAAACCCCACACAGGTCATACATCCCAAAGAGAGGAGATTGCATGCCCCATGCCTGCCTGAAGAGAGGTAGCCACACACGTGCAGCGTTTGTCCCTAGAAGGAGTGGCCACACCCATGCATTAGCCCCACACCTTGCCCTAACAGGGGGTCCTGGGGGAGCTGTGGCAGACCTGAATTGGAGCAGCTGCACCTGCACACGAGAGCTTCATGCCTGCTCAGACAGAGGGGTCTGCATCAGACCTGAACAGGGGCAGCCACGCCTGTGCAAGAACACCTAGCACCTGCCCAGGTAGAGGTAGCAGTGCCAGACCAGAACTGGGGTGGCCATACACATACACCTGCCCAGGCAGAGAGAATCATACCAGGCCTTAAAAGGAGGGGCTGCATTCATGCATGAGTGCTCCATGTGGGGGATTGCATTTGTCTCTAAACATAGTATAAGGATGGGTACCCAACCCCAGAAGAAAAAAAAACCTGCATTTGTGCCCCCAAGCTCAATCAGCGACCAGACAGGCCCACTCTCAACCAAAGGGAGAAAACCAGGTAGCCAAACCCAGACAAGAAGAAAAGGCAACACGCCCCTTCCAGGCCGTGTGTGGAGACAGCACAACCTGTCCCCGAATGAAAATAGCATGTATTAGACCTCTGACCCTGGAGTCCCACGGAACGCTGGTCAGGCTCCTTTGGGCCAAAACTTGTGCATGTGCTAGATCTCTGTGCCCCAGGGATATCAACCTGCACCCTGCTCAGCCACTGCTGGGAGCAAGCATTCCATTGGCTTCAGGACCTGCAGATTCCCACAGTGTTCCAACACAGACCCAGTGATTTTAGAAAGGTATAATTGGGTTCCGGGAGAACCAAGCTTACAGTTGGAAATTCGTCTGCCAACTAAACTCCCTGCATTGGAGCCTACAAAGCCTGAAAACACCACCTGAAATAGCATCAGTGGCTTGACATAAAAGGGGATCCAAGAGAGCTTAACTGCCTTCACTGCCACTGAAACCAAAGGTCGGAAGGTCGGGCTCCTGCCACATTATCATACAGATGGGAAGAAATCTAAAAGAAAAGGAAAGGAAAGGGACCATATTAAAGGCAAGGGGAAAAAAGCCATGCCAAAATCCGTCACCCAAAAAGGCATGCATGAATGGCTTAAAAAGAGGAAGATTCCTAGAGCTCACTGGAAGAACTCTATTGATATGGATTGGAAAACCTATCAGATAAAGAGTCAAAACAACAGTTATAAAAAAGCTGGGTGAGATGCAAGGGACACTCACAACTGCCCAAAGGCAATTGGAAGACCTCAGAAGAGAAGTGACAGACACCAAAGAGATGGCAGCCATTAAGAAAGTTCTAGCAAGCAGAGTCAAGGAATTGAAGATAAACATGGAAAACTCCATAAACAGATTCAATCTTACAGAGGACTGAGTATCAGAAATCAAATACAAGAATACAGAGGCAACCCTCACAGAAGAGGAGAGAGAAACAGGATTGAGGAAAAGTGAAATTCTGTGAGAAATATCACATACTATAAGAAGACAAACATAAAGATAATAGGAATCCTGAAAGGAGAGGAGGGAAAGATAGAAGCAGAAAACTTATTTAAAGAAATAATAGCAGAGAATTTCCCACATCTACTACAAAATTAGCCATGAAGTTTCAAGAAGCAGAGAGAACACTGAAATTCTCAAATCTGAACAGACCTATCTCAGACACATCATAATAAAACTAGCAAAAGTCAATGACAAAGAAAAAGTACTCAAGATTGCTAGAGAAAATATAACTTACAAAGACATATGCATTAAGATATCATCAGACTTCTCAATAGAAAGGCAGAAAGAGTGTAAATGATGTTTTCAAAATAGTAAAAGACAGAAACTACCAGTTAAGAATAGTCTACCTTGCAAAAGTCATTCAAATATGATGGAGAAATAAAGGTCTTCAATGACAAACAAAAGTTAATGGGTTTTCTATCATCACATCTGCCATTCAAGAATTCTTGAAAGGGGTCTTATAACAGGGAAAAAAACAAAGACCCACCAATCCTCTAGAATGGTGATAAATCGGAAGCAAAATCAGAAACAAAGATGAGACCAATATGACAGAATAAAAAAAAACTAAATGAAGAATGAAAAACAAGTATTCTGTACAAATGTATAAAAATGAAATTATATCAGCTCATAAAACATGACTGTAGAGCAGTACAACTGGAGACAATCCATGGGATAGACACAACACCCAATCTCAAAGAGATACATAGCTGGGAGGCAGGCAAAAGTGACAGAGTAGACACTGAGAACCTTCCAAAGGAAAAAGCAAATTTAAACAGATAGGAAATGTAGCAACAGGTAGAGAAAACAAAGGCTCAAATGTCAGTAAAAAATGTCGTACATTTCAGTCATTACCCTAAATGTGAATGGACTGTCTCTCCAATCAAAATACACAGAATGACTGGATGGATTAAAAGAAACAGGACCCATCAATTTGATTCCAGAAGAAACATAGGTTGAAAATCAAGGGCTGTGGTAAAATATGCCAAAGCAACAACAAAGAAAGGAAATCAGGAACTGCAATATTAACATCAGACAAGAAAAACTTCCAGCTAAAAATGGTTTTATAAGGCAAGGACAGTCACTACATCATGGTCAAGTGTCTAACCTATCATTTATGCCCCTAATACAGGATCAGCTAAATATATAAAACAAATACTGACAGAGCTAAAGGCAGACATGGACTCGAATAATCGCAGGAGACTTCAATACTCTGCTTACATCCGTCGACAGATTATCCAGGGAGAAAATCAACAAAGAAATTAGGGTCCTAAATGAAACAATAGATCATTTGGACCCAATAGTTCTATACAAGGTGTTCTACCACAATGAAAAAGAGTTACAATCTTCTCAAGCTTATATATGGAACATTCTCAAGGGTAGGCACATCTTGGGATACAAAACTAGCCTAAGCAAATTTGGCAAGATTGAAGTTACAGAAAGCATCTTCTCTGACCATAATGGGGTGAAATTAGAATGAACCAAAAGAACAAAACTGAAAGAACCCGATGAGGTGGACCCCCCAAAAATGCTCTTAAACAACTCCTGCATCACTGGTAAAGTTAAAGAGGAAGTAAAGACTTATCTGGAAACATTTTCTCAGAAACTTGGAGTTGAGAATTAAGATGGGTTTCTATTGCTTTCTATGTTATAGATTTAAGTTTAAGGGGGTGGCCCTATGCTGGTTCTAGGATTATGTCAGAGAAGAATGTTGAAATTGTGCTTTAGGATAAATGCTATCAGGAGAGAAATAATACTTTTAAGCCACATTTCTAAGATTGCCACAAGAAACAAATCTTTTACTTTCATGCACCATTGCTACAGGTACCCAGTGAAAAAAAACGCTTTGTTATTCACCTGTCTTCTAAAACCAGATTAATGGATCAGAGTAGTTACATGCTATATCTTACCAAATGAAAACACTTTCAACCACAGTAATTTCATGCTAGGGCAGGGGAGTGCCTATTCTATTGGATACTTTGCCTTTTTTTTTAACGCAGGCTTTTCATTAGTGTCTTCCTTGAGACCATCCAAAAATGTTCATTCAGAGTGTCTTTGAGACAACACCTGATATGACTGTGGTTGTCTGCTGGCATTGCCTCAAATGTTGAAAGTAGTTATGTCATTAAGTCTTATCTTTGGTGATTTCAACTATTGTGAGCACCTATTATTGCCAAGTGTTCATTAAGAAAGATGGGGTAATATTAGAAGATATCGTAGGAAGTTTTCCAGCAAAGGAACCAACCACATGTTTGTAGGTGGATTAATGAATTCTGCACAGACAAGGTGATCTGGGGCTGGGTGTTGAAGGATGAGTAGGAGTCTCTAGGAAGACAAAGAGGCACTTTAGATAGAGAGAACAGCGTGGTATAATACACTATGGTGTTCAAATCTATACACGGAGAAAAGAGCAGTTTTTCCAACTGAGTATATTCTTCAAAAAGAGGTATCTTTTCTCATTAAGGTTCAGGACTCATAGTGACAAAGATTTTCTCCTTGACCAAATTTTAGCCAGACTCCTTTTGGACCTTTTTCTCCACTAGGGCTCAACCTGATTCTCTGAAGAGCTGAATTAACATTGACAGTTTCTAACATCCTTAAGAGGGCCTGCTGACCCTTTTAGAATACACACCTGAAAAAAACTCCCGTTTTCCAAGATAGTTTAATGCTTGTCCCAGTTAACACCTGAGGATAGGAGGTTAGGATTCTAATTTAAATATTGCTAGTTAGCAGACAAAGTTGTCCTAAACACATTTACACTGACTAGCCCTTTGTAATTTTTCATTTCTCAGATTCTATTGAGCCCTACTTACTCTCTACCCTACTCTTCTTTTTCTCGTGAAAATACCCAGTCACTGCTGTGCAAATCTAAGTTGAGAACAGTTCATACTAGAATATTGTTGGAGGAAGGAGGTCACTGAGAGGACATGACCGTTAGTTGGGAATTTGACTGAGAGCTAGACTCTGGCAATCAGAGGTGCCTCCTTTGTCCTTGGGATGCATGTTCCCTGTCCTAGGGGCTACTTTAAGGATGCAGCCTGGAGAGGAATGTGTTATTGACACCATCTGGATTGCATACATGACTGAACTCTGCTAAAACTTCTATAAGTTCTTATGATTCTAATGAGCAGGTGTGGCAGCTGAATTGTCTAAACAAAATTTCTTTGTTTATTAAAAAAGCTACCTACCCCCAAATGAGGTAATTTTTCAATAATTTTAAAGATAATATGTTGATGTGATGGTAGTTTAGTAATAAGGCTCTGATGAAAAGAATAAAGAAAACAAGGAAAAAATATAACTATGAGACATAGAGAGAAGTTTTGTTTGTTTTTTTTGCCAAGAAGCAGCTACGTATTAGATATGTAAGAAATTGCTTGGGAGGGGGAGCAGAAGGAGGCAGGGCATGCCTTTAGATGTGGTATGATGTTGCAGGAACAGTGATTGGTTCTGCAGTCCCCATTTCCAAGTAGGTTTCAATTAGGCTAATGGGGAGACCTAAAAATTGCCCATTGGAGGGGTGTAGAAGTTCTTTGGGTTGGATCTGGTTTAGTACCATTTCCCTGCTCAGATTGACAGCAGCTTTAGGGATAATGGCCACCACATGAATGAGGCGGTTGATTTGGAGAAACAGCAGTAGGAGACTCAATCAGTTCTGCTGCCTGCAGCAAGAAATCTGACTAGCATGGAGGGAAACTCTTTAGGCCATGTTTCAGGCCTGGTCCATTTGGCCTGCACCCCTCACTTTGAATTCACTTTTTTGATGGTAAAATTGATTTACAGTTTCAATCATATCCATGGAGAGTGCAAAGATTTTGTTATGTTTGGAGTGTAGAGTATACAAAGAGGAAAGTAAGAGGTCAGATTGGACATTAAAAAATAAAAAGAAGATTCTGATAGTAGAGAACATTGAGGCCATGTTAAGGAGTTTGGACTTCATCTTTAAAACAATGGCATTTAAAGTAGAGGAACAGCTTTATTTAGCCTTTTCCTAAAATTACTTTTCTTACAGTGATAAAGGTGAATTGAAGTGATCCAAGACTGAAACAAAGAGACCAGCTGGGAGGCTTTTGCAATAGTCCAATCAATGGATGTTGAAAGCCAAATTAGTCAGGGTTGGATGGAGAAAATACCATGGATTTATTATAGTCGTTGAGAGGATTTAAGGATCAATTGTCAATAGTGAAATGAGTTGTTAGGGGGTGATGCCTAGGTTTCTAGGCTGGGAGGTGGGATTAACCAATATAGCACATATTGGAAGAGAAACAGATGGGGTGAGGGGAGAAGAGCAAGTTTTAGACCTACTGATCCTATCCGCTCTGCTTCTGACATGGTTTCTAGACCCGTCATAATACAAGCTGTTGTCTTCCTGGGTATCCTCCATCATACATCTTAAATGTGTTGTGTGTCACAATAAATACAATCTTGAATGGCATCAGAACTGGGGAAATATTTTTGTTAAATGCATTAGCTCTTTTGCCAGTAGATTCATGCCATGGGCTTATTTTGAGCGTTCATCTGCACAACCCCTGAAATCTTTTTCACATGAAGTGTTTTCAAGACAATTCTTTAATCTGCAATTGACTTTTTTAAACTTAGGTGCAATGTTTTCATTTGTTCCATTAAATTTTATCTCATGAGTGTGGATTCTATTATTTCAGTCTACTAAACAAATTTGTTTTTCAAAGGTTGATTCTCTTAATTGTTCTATGTGCAATACCTCTAAGGGTAGTGGTAATATTTTTGTGTTCAAAAAGTACATTTTAGCCTAATCATTGGTAGAAACAGAATTGGGTGCAACTCAAGACCTTCTTATTTCGTAGACATCTACTAACCAACTCTCTTTGAGAACATTTCTTTCAACTAGTCATTCTTATTCATTATGATTTTAGGAATATTAAGACACATAGTACTAATGTGTTGTTGAAGCAGACATCTTTATTTTCAGAATTCCCTCAGTCTGTCATCAGAATGACTATATCACAGGCATGACTTGCCCTTAGTGACTGACTAGTACTCAGTACTTACCATTTTGCTGAATTCAGAAACTGTTTAGACATGCACTTCTGGGGGTTTGTAGTCAAACTCCTGAAGACAGCATTTTCGTAATCTTCTTTTATGTGTTTCTGAACATAAAAACAATTAATCTTTTCAAGTTTTTTGACCCTTATCCTAGTCTTGTGTATTTCCCCTGCCCCCAAGATTAGTGTCTCAGTTGTCATGTGTGCAGATTCCTTATGAGCTCAGTGTAACAGTGGTGAAGCAGCGCAGTTGACCGGCCTGTGAAACGTCCTCCTTATTTACCCCTCTGAACTCTAAGTCCTCATCTGTGAAATATGGTTAATAATAACACCTATCAAAGAAGTTGTTGTGAAGATTAAACAAGCTAAGCCATGTAAAAACCTTGAAATAGTACCTTTCATGTGCACAGTCAGTAAATTGAGCTCCACCATTACTCTAGAATGTCATCTGGCTCGATCTGCTACACCGTTCTCTCGACTTTTTCTGCAACCCTGTCTGCTCTCCAATTCTCTTTTACTATGACTATTTTCTTCTTTAGAGTCAGAAGACTGTTCTTATGATAAATAAGCTAGCGTTTTCATGATGGAGTAAAATCAAGGTGGTGAAGGTGGATGTATTAAAAAACAACTGAGTTTCTTTTGATGTTTATGGAGGTGAATAATTTATGGAACTATTTTCATTCATTAGAATGGCCTGTTACCTGAATATAGTTAGAATTAAGCTCACCCCTCCCCCACCTTTTTTTTTTTTTTTTTGCCTATTGGCAACTTTGCTTGTTTGCATTTGCAGTATTATCACTCCTCTGAGAGACACTATTGGGTGTCAGGGAGCAGTAAATGTTTGGGGGATGTCTGTTCCCACATCTGTAAAATGAGGACCCTGGAAGATTTTAGTATGTAGTAGTTCTATAGATTCACTATAACTATCATAAACATTTCCTGATAAGGTCTAGATGTGAGGATACTAAGCCTAGACTTCTCAGGGAGACAAGTATCAGGGCTTCAGGAGCAGAAAGCTCCTCACAGAGTCTGGGGAGACCCCTGGCATTAAAGTGTTCCTACCAACTCGTTCTCCTATAGCATCGCTCTTAAGTACAGACTCAGAGAGCCTGTGGTTGTTTCTTACAACTGCATGAAAAACTGTAAACTGATTCTGTGGAACTAGGAATCAGATTCGGTGAGCTCTCAATATATAAAATCTCTCTGTGTTAGATTTCAGTAAAACCCTCCATTTGAAGGAAAATTCCTTTCACGTGTGAATAAACAAATGGCCTTGTCCATGAATAAGAGCCAGGTTTCTATGCATAAGCCATATGGAAGGGATAAGCTTGTCAAATTAAAAACAGAGTTGGACAATAGTTAACATGGTAAAAACAGATTTTATTTAGGACTGTTGTAATAAGGGGGAAAAAGGCCTCAGACTAGATCTCTCACATAGGCACAATTCTGAATACAGCCTGGGTAGGTGGAGATTTATAGCCAAAGAATAGGGGTAGGTCAGTGGATAGAAAACAAAAAACAAAACAAACAAAAAACAAGGATAAGTGCATTCTAGCTGAACTGACTTAATGGATTCTTGCCGAAGGGGAAAGGATGAGGAATTTGGTCAGAAAGTGAGGTAGAGTTTCTCTTTAAATGGACTCACCAGGATTCTTGCTAAAACTGGCTTCTTGAAAAGAGAGGGTCTGCTCAAAAAAAGGTGACTCAGAGGGGTTTGACTAAAGTTTGGTGGAGGTGAGGAGGCATTGTATCAAACTCTAGAACACATCTTTGTCTCAGAATTAGTTTTGATCAGTTTTCCTTTTCCCATTCCCTTTAATTGTATTCAATAGAAGGCCTGTGGAATTGGATTACCATGGAGGTAAACTAGCTAGGGAGGACTATTTAATTGGTGCAGCATTCATGAAATGCGATAAGGATTTTCTTTTTTTGAATCTTTCTGTCTCACCTCCTTTTCCCAGGATGATCTTGTGCTGCTTCTTTGAACAAAGGCTCAAGAGAAATCCTTGGAAAATTAGACTGTTAGTCTAACTGAGCTACAAAGGCTCAAGGCAACACAAGAGATGTTAGAGGGAAACTTACTGAGACTTAAAATTTCATTTTTCTTCTTTTCACTTGAGGGCTTCATTTAAAGGAAGAAATCAGATATTTCTTTTTTTTCTGGAGAAATAAAGATGTGGTATTTTTCCTTTTGTCTCTGCCTGAAACTTATTCAAGGGCCTCAGGAGAAGTGGAATGTTAAGAGAGGCAATAATTTTTTTAGCTAAATGTGTAGTTCCATTTTCTAATCTCCCTACTCCAACTGTGGTTGGGCCCCCATCCCCCAAACTCCCAGCTCAGCTTATTATTAGAGCTCACTCCCAACCCAGACAGCGCCTCCTCCTAAGACTTCTTTTTGTAATCGGAATCATAAAACTCTTTGAAATGTATCTTTCCAGCCAAACCTACCTCTGCTCAGTGGAATCCCACTGATACCTTTTTCCTTTCTCCTTTTAGTTCTCCGGAGGATAGCATCACGGCGGCCCGTATTAAAAATGGGGTTTGTCATTTCAGTGTTTGGATGGTAGCCAGTTATTGCCTGAGCAACTTCTGCACTACAAAGGCCTTAAGCAGCTGGAGAAGCTTATTCCTAGAACATTTAAAAATATCTTCTATTTCGTAGTACCTGAAGACAATGCTTTTTTAATTTTAATGTAATCTTTGCCACTTCTGGTTGTAATTTGAATGTAAAAGGAATTTCTCTTTGATGGACTCTCATTAGATAAAAAAAACTCCTTTTCCCAGCCCTCACTCAGATTAATTTCCAGTTGCTTGAAAATTCAGAGAACTCTGGCTGATGTATCTCTGGTTTTGGACCACAGAAACTTGATGGTAAAAGAAGAAAGCCTGGTTTCCTATTAAGGAGGAAGTAAGAGTCACAGGGCCTGAGATGGTCTACCTTAGGTTCTCAACCAAGGCCTCCTGAAGAATTGTCTGGCCTCTCACTTGACTTATTATATATCTAACGGGGTGACTGCTGGAGCAAATTTTTCCATTTGTTCTAAAAATTGATTCACCAAGTACTACTAAACTACTATTTTCCCTCTAAACTTGTCTGCATGGAAAGTACTTATCTAAGTCTGCGCTTATGATTTTCCTTAGTCCATTAAAAATGTCAAATAAAATGGATAAATAGCTATGATTTTGTTTCCATTATGCATTACTATAGAGTTACAGTTGGAACTTTGGAACTTATTTATTCTAGTCTGATGAAGATCATTTATCATCCTCTGCTACCTCCTGTCATAGTGATCTCATTAGATTTCTATGACACGCCATTAGACTGTGTACTCCTGCAACTCAGGGAAAATCACATATGTAGATATCATTGTGGATTATTTGTTAAAGATGTCTGCATGGCAAGTATCCAGGCAAAAAAGCAAAAGCAAACTGATTTAAAAAAAAAAAAATGACTGCAACCAACTAGCCAGAGAACAATGATTAATGTGTAAAGTTGTAATTAAGCAAAAACTTGTAGACTAGTTTTAGATTTACTTTGACCTTTTATTTTTTGTCTTCTGTTTCTTTTACTTTATAAACATTATTTTCATACTTTCAGATAACCTGGTTATTAGGTTTTATAGACAAGGCATCCAAGGAATGCCTTTACATAGAGGATGGATATTATTTATCTGATGCTCTTAGAGTTTTGTTAGGCAATCTGTGTAGTAGGATTCCATGACCTGAAGCACCCTCATTAAAGTGACCCTAAAGTTGGATGTTTTCAGGTTTAGCTAGCTCTCAGTAAGCTGGACATCAGAGAGATATCAGTTTCATTGAAAGGTTAACATAAATTCAATTTTTTACAGTAAAGATATGAATATATTTATGTGTACCTTTTTGTAGATGCATATATATATATTCATATGTACTCCTCTATATAGCAAATTAAACTCCATATTAGTGGATATGATTTATAGTCAACGATTTTCAAGCCATGTTTTATTGAGTCTAGGGATTCCAAGGAGGTGCCCCAGGTGAGATACTTTATGGACCAAAGGAGACTGAGAAGGTAGACTTTAGACTCTCTACTATAGCTTATCTTCTTTTATCTGTTTGAAGTGGGGTTGTGATGTAGTTTGACTGGAAATCTTCTCTGGATAAAATAAAAAAAAATCAGATTGAAATATCATTTAGGTGTGAACTACCAGTCGTGTCTACCTAGGATAATGGTGAAATTTTTCTTGCTGAAATGGTTAAGATCATGTCCTAGTCCTACTACTGGTTCTGATTCTCTTTTTATGTAACCATTGCGTCTGTCTTGCAACTTCCAATTGCATAAATCCTCTATAGCACAGAAACTTGTATAACAACTACGGCAAGCCTCTAAGGGAACACAAACATTTTGTAAAGACACACTCTTCCATAATGCAAAATATTATTAATAGAAATCAACATTATTCAGACCAGAAACCTTGGGCAATTCTTAATTTGAATTCTTAGTTCTCACTGTCTTTGTTTTTGACATCATAGGCTTTGCTCAGACTATGTTTATATTGACTTACATTTTCCTTCTGATTATGAAAATATTAAATACTGATTCTGGAAAAATTTAAAAATACAGAAAAGCAAAATAGACCATCCTCAGAATTTTTCTTGATATCTTTTCAGTCTTATTATTGTTATCTTTGACTCTGAAGAACTTTGCTCTTCACTCTGAATTTACATCTTAAATTCACTTTCTTGACTCTTTCTTGAACTTATCATTTTCTCTACAAAATTAGAGTAATAAAGCCTCTGTTTTCCTTGAAGGTTTAGGTCTCCCATCCTCATGTTGATTCTCTAGTTGACTCTGATTTACATTCTTTTGTTGTTTCCTATTAACTTCTGTACTGTGGCTCAAATCAAGGAAGTGATTTTTCTCTTTAATCTTTTCCCATTCCTCATACCTTGACCCAGGGTGCACTCTCTTCTGAATGTTTTGATTTGCCTCTCATTCATCACTTACCAAATTAGTTTACTCTCATTTGCCAAATCTCTTTTTAGAATCTTTTCTATTCAAAATGAAACTGAAAAGCTATTTTTCCATTTCTAAATTAATTTGTGGTTTATAGTTCATGTAACTCACTTCCCAAATATTCTGGTCTATTAAAACAAATAAAACAAATATTTGCTTCAAGTTGCAAAAGTATTTATGAGCAGAGTGGAGACTTAGACCCTCATGGTCCCAAATTTCAGTTCTGTGATCTCCCTTCATGTTGATGTTGATGCCTCTCACTGCTTCTTTGACAGAAACGTAATAATATTTGAAGACAAAATTTTGATTAATACTGAATAACATATAGTACTGATTCATGAGCATTCATGTAATTCAACATGGTGTTATTTCAGAAGAGTATTTGAAAGGGTGGGCAGAATGAAGAGAGAACTGTCTTGTTCTTCATGAAATGCATTCTCTTCACTTATTTGAGTATTTTCAATCCTCTGGGAAGATACCTCTGGTAAAATATTTTCAAATTTTTTTCTACTTTGTCAGTGAAGAGTTCCCTGATCCCTCTGTTGAAAACAAATCTTGTATCAGCCTGTCTCCCTATCTCTCTTACAGACATTAATCTTTCCATAGCTTTAAATTTTTTGATGTATTATACATTTTTCATGTTTACTTCTTTATTGTTAGATCTCCTCCCTTCCTCTCCCTCCAACTAAATGTAAACTCCATAGGGCAGGATTATTTGTTAGTTTGTTCACTAATGTATATTACCAAGAAGAGATTTTTTTCCCCCCTTGCTCCCATTCCCTCAAACAGTGGTCAGCATATATTGTGTGCCCCATAAAAATTTGATGGAGGAAAAATTAACAAATAAATTGGTTAAGACTCAGAACAAAATCAAGTCAGGATAAAATAAAGTTGTTATCACAATTTAACAGATGGAGGAATCAATTTACCTCAAAGTTAAGCTATTTGGCAGTGTTCTTGGGCTCTTTTCATCCTCTAAGCAATTAAGGTTTGCAACTGATAAAAAGATGCAGTGATATACATAATTCATGGAAATGTCTTGGAATTCATTTTATAGTTCTCTAACTATAAACCCAGATGTTTAATGAGAACACTACTTATGACTCCAATGTATGAAAATTTGGTTAGATCCTTCAGCCAAATGACAGCCATGAGCAAAGGGAGCACATACCCTCTGTGTTAGAACAGTGTCTGATAACCACCCCAGACCTAAGGAGTCTGTCAGCACTTAATGGTCTTTTCATGTTAGTGATCCCTGCCACTATTTTCATGTTGGAAAGGTGGCTTAGTCTATCTGTGGAAATACACTGGGAGGTTCATTTGGTTTTGTTCTAGTTAGTTGAAGCTTCATTGTCTGCTAAATCTATTTAATGCAGTTGTTATTGTCCCTTTGTTCCATAACTTTGATCTAGCTATAATTTGAGTATAGATTCTTACTATTAATAATCAGAGGGTTTATTATTTTGAGTCAGAATCATTTTTATTTTATCACAATAGACATTTTCTTTTGTCCTAAAATATTAGCTAGATCTCTAAACTAAACATCTCAAGGCTGACTTGTCTGATTATGTTGACAAATATGTCTGATGACCTTCATTTTCTCTTCTCTGTTTTTTGTTGGTTCTGGACATGATCTGGTTTAATTGTACAATTCTAATTTAAAAGTAATACTTGGTAGATAAGAAATACTAGGAAAGAGAAAAATATTAACAAATGAAATTTTATACTACCAGTCATGAAATTTTTTGTTTGAGAACTGTGTTTCATTTTCTAGAGAAGAAAGAACATGAAACTATATGACTGTATATGATAGGACTCACTCTTTTAGGTGGGGAAATCTGATAAAGTTTTCTGTGTAAAACAAAGAACTCTTAACAGAAACAGTATATATTCCTAATGTTATATACATTTTCAAGAAGCAGGAAATGAACAAGTTTAGTCTTGGAATAATTTTCAAAAGTAGTAGAAAATAATAGGACCCACTAAAATTGTCTAGGTCAAAAATGATGTCTAATTTTTGTGTGCATGTGTGTTCTGGTCCTTTGTCAACATGGGAATCCTCACAGGTGCACACACACGCTTCCTTTGTGTTCAAATATTCACAGAATCCCCCTTTATAAATCTTTCTTGCATACCGTTTCATTTTTCCTTTTTAGTAACAAATGAATACTAAGAGACTGTGGTAGTACATGGAGGAAAATGTCCTGACTTACAAGATTTCAGCATTTAGTTCTGGTCCTTCTATTAAATCATCATGTGAGTCAATTGATTCTTCTTAGCCTTACTGTTGTTATTATAGACAGAACAGATCATCTTTGTGGCACCAAACTCGCAACGTTGTGTAAGATTTAGATGAGATACTCATCTATCTATCTACCACCTATCTAATATCTATGGTTCTGTCTCTCTAGAGATATTTGGCTAACATGCTACTTTATTCATATTTGATAAGCATCCAACAATCTCATTTTATAAAACTCACATTGAAAAACCAGCTCTAGAGTAAGTGAGTTTTTCTACCCCATCACTGTTGAATCTAAAATCCCTATCACCATAAACAGAGGAAATGGAAGGGACAAAGTGATTAATGTGGAGTGAGATGGAGAGGACAAGAGTGAGCTAACGTGTGCCTGTGAGAGGAGGTGAGCAGCCTGGCCTCAGTTGACATTCCACATGGAAGCAGGAAGAATGTGCCAGAGTCCTGCTTTGAAGGCACCATGACTCCCTGTGCCTGGGTCTCAGATTAGATGAACTATTTCCTCCTTTGGAGGTGAAAGTGAAGGGTAAAGCAAGGTATGACACAGGAGCAGAAGGTGCCCCCTTTAGCAGGGCTGTGACTTCTTAGGGAAGATAAATTCCATCCCAAAGTGTTATGGGAAGGAAATGATAGAAACCGCTTATAATAAGAAGGTCTTTATAAGATTCCATAGGAGTTACTAATTTGTAACCCCAAAGAAATCTCTTTACCAGCAGTTTGGGGTCTGGTCAGTGCCATGACTTTAACCAATCTGAGAAGAGAATGTAAGAAGAGTGTGGAGATGTGTGTGTGTGTGTGTGTGTGTGTGTGTGTGTGTGTGTGTGTCTTTATGTATGAAAGAGAGCTCATTTTCCTCCTGTTTCCTAAAGATGACACATTGAAACTTTTCTAGTATTACTTAGGAATTATTTTCATCATCTTGTAAATAGATGGAATGTATTGCAGGAAATTCTTCTGAGAGCACACTTGAAAGCAAATACCTAGGATTTCTCAATACCTGTGATTTAATTGAATGTGTATTTTTTTTAAGTTTTCAGAGATAAAATGAAGAAATGAGACTAAAACAACATTTTCTTAGGACATGAAAGGTTGTGTGTTTCAGTTTTGCTTCCTTCAGTCAATGTTGACTAATAACGGTAATGGCATATCATTCACCTAGAAGGGAAGAATAGAAATAGTTATCTTCTGTCAGTGAATTCTTAATTTTAGTCTTTATAAAGATGTTAAACATATTAAATATCTTCCGGTTAAAAGTTAATGTTTAAAACAAAAATTTAATGTGATGAAAATGGGAATTGATATTTTCTATAATGAATTCTTTTAAATGAAAAAGCTACTAAAAACTGTTTGATAAAGCAACATCTAATGATTTTTACACTATTAACTTCAAATGTCATATAGAGTTTCATGATTTTTTAACTAAAGACTTCCAGCTCTGAAAGTGATGGTATCACATAGGAATTTTGACCAGCATCTTCTGAGGAAAATATGAATTTTCTGAGCTCTGAATTTTCAATTCACCATTTTTTAAAAAAAGTAACAAAATTAACAGATATCTTCATCTATAAAAACTGAACACAGAACCAATGAAACAATGGCTTCAGCCCATCTAACTTCACTTATTTAGAATTTTATATGAGGCTACACGCACAGCAGTTGCTCAATGAAAACAGGGAGTCAGTCATCAACTTATGACACTGGTTTGCACCCTCCCTTTCTTTAATTCATTGTGTTTTTTTTAGAGGAATAAATCCACTAAACCAATCACTATCACTTAGCCACTTAGAAAACAGTGTTTTTTTCCTCCTAAGGTACAAGTGACTTTAGATTCTAGTAAGTTAGAGGAGGGAAGGGTATAGGGGTGTATTGTTCAGCAGTATCAGCAAAATGAATGAAAAGTTGAAAGTTTTAATCAATATGTATGTGAAATGTTTTAATAATCCAAAAATTACATTTTTTGGTCTTTGAATGGTTTGATTATTTAGGTATTATAGGGACTCTGTCAATTGCTCTATGCTATCATCAATCATTTTTAAGAATTTATCATGTTCCTATTGTATTCTTAACTATCCATGTGTACTTTCAGTTCTTCTTTTAAAACATCTCCTTTTCCTTTTCTTAGGAGGACAGGAGGTGTCTGCAATAGTTTGCTTAATTATTGAATATTCCTGGGACAGAGAAGGTACTAGTCACTCAAAATGTATTGACCATGTCTGAAGGCTTCAAATTAGATGAAACCCTGTGGGGTGATAGAACAAAGTATGGGGTATAATGATTATAGTTAAGTTTGCACGTGCTAAGTAGTTTGGGGAATAAGACTTATTCTTCTCTATGTCTGCTTTATGAAGAATTTATACTCAATTTTGAATGGATAAGGTTAATATATATGAAAATAACATAACAATTTGCAATTATATGTAACATGTTAACTGGGACTCAGGCTAAGCTGTTTAGTGTCTCAAAAGTGCAGTGACTCCAACAGATAGGTGCTTATTTCTCTCAAGGAAACAATTGTCTAGTAGTAGAAGGCAGCTCATCTCCGAGGGTTGAGTTTCTTCTGTGTTGTTTTGCTGTGAGTGAAACTGACTTACTCTATTTCATTTATGCAGAGAGAGAGAGAGAGAGAGAGAGAGAGAGAGAGAGAGAGAGAGAGAGAGAGAGAGAGAAAGAGAGAGACCTTTAAAAAATATTAACGATCTTAATAAACACTATGTGTATGGAATGAAAAATTCAGTATTGTTGCCAGTTCTCTTGTAATTGACCCATATATTTAAAACAATCAGAATTAAAACACTTGTGGCATTTTTTTGGTGAAAATTGGCAAGCAAAACCTAAAAATCATGTGAAAATATAGAGGAGCTATAAAATAGCCAAATCAATTTTGAAAAGGAAGAACACAACTATTTGATTTAAAAAATTACTATAAAGCTATACAATTCAAGACAAGATGATATTGATATACAGTTAGGCATATAGATCATTGGAAGAGATATAGACCACACAACTTTGTATAGTTGATGTGTTGCGAAATTGCCAGAATAATTCAAGGAGAAAAGGATTGTCTTTCAACAGCTAGAACTAGAAACACGGGATATCTGTGTGGTCTTCCTAACTGTCTGTTTGGAGGTACTGACTCTCCTTTCTAGGGGAATAAAGCTCTTTTAGAATCACAGTTGAAAAAACACATCAAGAAGTTTTTTTTTAATTCAAAGTCTAGTTCAGCTCCAACCATAGGTCTTTTGTGATTCATAAAAATGCTGTCAGTCACATCAGAATAATGACTAAACCAGCTAGAACAAAAGGCAAGTTGTCTGACCTGCCTTTGGGGTAGAATCAGCATCTGCTTGCTAGGATGCGCAGTGTCATATTTCCTTCTATATGTGGTAGACATCAAACTGCTACTGCTCTGCAGCCTTCATAACGTTCATCTGGATGACGTTTTCCAGTTGGTGGCCAAATATCTACAGCTCTGTGCTTATTATTCTACATTGTGATTCCCGTGAAAAATAAGAGAAATGTGGGGCAGCTAATGACTACATCATGAGTGAGCTACAACCATTTGAGTTCACATCCAATTTTTTTGTGCCTCTGAGGGAGGCCCTGGTCTCAATTAGGTTAGGAATGAAGTAGGAGGGAGGGAAGCAAGACAGACACTCCTTGATCTATGGCTTCTGGGTGGGATTCAAATCCACATCTCCCTCTAGACTTGCACTCTAAAGTCAATACTCCAGGTATGAGTCATCTGTGGACTGCTTATTTTATTCCCAGAGTCTAATTCGAAGGCTGCATTTTCTTCTCTTACTCTTTTTCTCCTTTTATTACCGTATCAACATTTAGAAAACTTCTAGAGCACACAGTGGGTGTGAGGGAAGGAAGGAGGGGATGGAGGGAGGAAAGGATATTCTATCATTAAGGAAGCTCAAAAGAGATAAACTGTGGGCAAAAGAAGTAGAAGATAAGAAGAGTAAAGAAATACACACACTCTGTCTCTTACCCTTAAGATTATCCTAAACCTAACTAGAAGAGAGAAATTTGGGCTCTGTCTATTCCTTTTCTTATCCCCTAACCTGGCAAAGATTGCAAGGTTAATTTGCTGGTGTAGCTCCTGAGGTTAGGAAAAGATGCTCTGGAAAGCAATAAGACTCCAGCATTCCACTTTTGACCCTAGTCTTGACGCAGGACTACTCTTTTATGTGTATGCTATTTAGTCATTATGGGGTTTGCTAGGGTAGCGACCTTCCCTTAAAGGACCACTAGTCTGACCAAAATCAGCTTTTATGGGCAAACATCAAGGGTAATGAGTTAATGAGAGCAGCACATTTGGTAAGCAAGTTTTATTTGGTCTTCAGGAATCTATTTCATAGATGCAAAGGAGTTCATTTGCATACCATGTGGTTCTGATTAACTGGCTTTTGGTTAACCCAAACATGCAGTTAAGCAAATGTGATCCATCTTATCCTCCAGCCCTGAGGCCAACTTCCCCAAATGCTTGTATGAGCAATAAATCTCCACAATCAGAGAACTTTCATTATAAGGAGTAAATTCACTTAAAGATGGGTTACTACAGATGAAACTCCGGGTAATATGGCAGCTGAAAATCTACATATTGACCGAGAATTAGATACGATAGTATTTTATTTTCCAAATATGCAATTTATATCTGTGAACAAATCCATGTGATTTTATTAAGTTGATGAGATCACATGTGTCTAAAAGTGATTAAGAAAAATGCTGTACATTTGCTTTTCCTGATAAAGTGCCTGGAAAATCATAAAGCTTGTTTGTAATAGTTGTGTTTAGTGTGGCAAATTTGTCCTCTTTTGGGATTTTCATACCTATTTCAAATTTTTGTTTTTTTGTCTTCTAGTGAGTATTCTCTGCCATATTTAGCTCTGATGCAGGGAAGTGATCAATCTCCAGGTTCTACCTAACAAAACACTCCCTAAGAAGTTCAGAAGATGTACAATAGACACAGAGGGACAATTATATTAAGGTTGTGAAAAATCAAAAGACCTGAGAGAAGGCACTATGGTTTATTACAGAGAAGTTCAGGAGAACGAGATCCCAGGGCCAGGATTGGAAATCACTGATGAAGACGTGGAACTTCAGGTCATATCATGGGCATTGTCCTTTTTAAAACATTTTTTCTTTTTTCATTTATAGGATTTTTTACTGGGAATGCAATGAACTTCTCAAACATTGGCTAATCGCTATATCATTTGGGGAAGCTTGGTGATGCAAACCTTGGGCCTAGATCAGTGAGGATTCATTCTTGGTGTTGTCACTGTGTGGTTTTAGGTAAGTGACTTTGCCTCTGATTTTTAGCTTCTTTGTAAAATGGGTGGATAATGAAATGATGCTGGCAGGTTAGTGTAGCTATGAGGACTTCTGCATGCAAAGGGCCTGGTCCACAGGAGCTACTGGTAAATAAATGGCAGTTATTATCTAGAGGGCTAGTCGCCATCATCTTTCTCTTACAGAGGCATTGACTCAGAAACAGCAGCTACAGGGCCTGTGTTATATCAGCAGTAGTGCTAAGAATGCCTTAAACATCCTGAGGAACAGTGGGCTGCGTAAATAGGATAAAAGAGACTGTGTTGTATTAAAGAGAATAAAAGCTTTAACATGAGGTACTATTTCAGGACTGCTTATGCTTCTCCCCCATGACAGAAGAGCTGTACACAGTGGAGTGTGTGGGCTTGAGGGGCGGCTGGGCTGGCTCTTTCTGAGGCAAAAATGTCTAAGTGCATGTGAATTAAAATGTTTTTTAATTTTAAATTATTTTATGTGGATTTGGGTCTTTTGGAGGGCATCTTTGATACTACTGATTTAGAATTTGAGAAGTCATTATTCTTTTGTTTCCCCCCACTCTCCTTGTCTACTCACTTTATTATTCTCCTGGGTTCCTGGCTGCAAAACAGGGTTTCCCTTCGTTATTATCTGGAGCAAACTTGCCAGGCACACACAAATCTCAACCAAGTTACCACATCCAGGCCAGTCCAGCTTCTCTCAGGATGCTCTTGAATCCTGTTTTCCATTTAAAAAGAACAGGTTTAAAGCTGTGTGAGATGGTATGACTTCAGCATTTGAGAAGTCTGCCTTGGCTGAGTATCTAATACCATGAACTGCGGGGAATGAAAAACTCATTGTGAAGAGAACAAAACTGACTCTGAGATGTATTTGGCAAAACATGACCGCTCAGGCAGCAAATGTCAGGGGGTGGCAGTCCCCTTGGTGGAGAGAAGCAGTTTCCTAGGGGCCTTGAGGGAGGTCCAGTGGTCTCAGGTGGGAATAATTCTGGAAAAGGCAACTGGTGTAGCAAGAGCGCTGGGAGGGCCATTAGAGTGGTGGGGAGTACAGCTTAAGGACTAGAGTTTGAAGATGTTTGAAAGTAGAATTTAGTGTTCTTATAAGCATGTGGTGATGGATATGCATATTTTATCCATCATCCATCCATCCATCCATTCATTCTCCATCATCCAACATCCATTCATCCCTCCAACATCCATCCATCATCTATCCATTCATCCTTCCATCCACCTATCCATATTTTCTATGGAAAGAGGTAAAAATTTTGCTGCATTAATTATACTTGGTCCTAAATAAAAGTGAGGATGTTGAGTTGCAAGACTGAATCTCCTAAGACAGTCTGGTCTAGTCATTGACAACTCTGGAGCTCAGAGGCTGGACTTTATAAACTGCTGCTTTAGGAAGATATAAAACTTAGAGAAATTAGGTTTGGGGTGAACCACAAGGGATCCTCAGGACATCATCTGAGTTTCTTGAAGTTGTTGTGGATGATGAGAACTAATCTTACTTGTGATTTGGAAAGGACTCTCCAGTTCATCTGCTATGTGCTCTACATAGCCATCTGAAATAACATGAACACCAAATACTTTGGAAAGTCATGAATCATATGAACACTTACATGTTTTAATAGACATTTTGCCCTTGATGAGGCTGAGGGAACAACTGTGGCACTACAAATCCTGTTCTGGTTGTACCACTTCTCTGCTCAGGAAAGGTCAATGTATTTCAAATTTTGTCAACATGAAGTCCTAATATCTTTATTTGGTATTTGAGATCTTCTCCTTCATGGTCCCTAAATGGAACTTCTTGCATTTGCTCCCACTGTGTCACAGCAGCCTAACTCTCTAGCTCTCTAACGCTATTCTAGTTTTGCCTTGGAGTTTTCTCCTTTCCATTCTCTCAGGTCAACGCCTACCCATTTTTTTAAGGTCTGTTTCACAGGTTGTTATCCTAAAAGCTTCTTCTAACATTTCTGCTGGAAATGATCTCTTCCTACTCTTAATTCACATAGAATTTTGTTACCACCTCTCTGATTTGTAATAGTGCTTCTCCAACTTTTCTAACCATGAGATTCACCTGTAGATGTTAGTTTTAAAAAACAAAGCAAAACAAACCCTGGGCTGTCCCAGACGGTCAATGAAAATCTTGAAGGGAAGGCCTCTAGAAGTAGATTTTTTTTTAAAAGGAAAAGTGCAGGCAGCAATGAAGACTAGTAGGCAGGCATATAGGCAGGAAGAGAGAGAAGAGAGAAGCATTTTATTTTATTTAGTTATTCACCGTGGTCGTTTCCCCTTGGCCCTGGGTCTCAAATCTGGATCCTTGGGATGTAGTTGGATTGCGTCTGGTTCCCTTATCTGCTAGGCCACGTGGGCATGCTGTAGAAGTAGTATTTTAAATAAACACTCCCAGTGATTATCATTAGGGAAGGGAAACACAACACAACACTTGCTACTCAAACTGTGGTCCATTGCTTAGCAGCATCGGCATCAGCTGGCTGCTTGTTAGAATTACAAAATCTTGGACCCCATCCTAAATCATGTGTTGCAACTTAATAGTAAGTGGTAGTAGCTCTGGAGCTAGAACTTGGGTAGTTTGACTTCAGAGTCCTCTCATAAGCTTTATACTATTATGACTATTAGGTATGCCAACAGCTGTTGGTGTTCAAAAAGAATAATCCTCAGATTAAAATACATTATTGACTTCCAAGGTTAGTATGTGAAAGGGTTCTGGAAATGGAAATCTGCTTATAGGAACATTATGAATATGCGATAGATGCAAGCGTATGGGGGAATGTGAGAGTAAAGGAAGCAACTGTAATTATTAGCTTTTACCTCCTCTTAGTCCATATGGAGTTGGAGACTACAGGTATTAAAGCTAATTTTCTTCCAGACATCTGAGACTGAAAAATCCTTTGTTCTGACTTAAATTTTCAGCTTGGCTCCAAATCTCGAGACCCACAATTTTAGAGTATGACTAGAATATAAAGTTGCTCTGTCTATTAATTTTCAGGCAGGGCAAGTTTACAGTAATAGGCTTGTATGGCTTTGTGTGTTCAAGGGCCAAAGTTTGTAAAATCGATGAGGAATTGAAAAAGGAAGGAAAGATTTCTTGCCAAACTCTGATACTTTTGATCTTTTAGAGTGACTAAATACACAGTAAAGGCACAACAAAGAGCCATCAAGAGCCATATGTTGTGGCTCTCCTCCTCCCACAATAGGGTATAAAAATGTTTCCTACTTGAGGGTTATAATCAGCTAATTTTTAGTGTGTTTGAAGCGTCTTAAAAGGAGTATTTGTTTCTCTGTGATTTTTTTTACCATGCTACAGTTCTTAGTCTTAAGAAAAGGGATTTATATGAAAAATGCTTGCTATAACTTCATTGATAAATGAGTCAAGGTGGTGATGATTTAGGAATAAGAAAAGAAACAAGGTTTGCTCCAGAGATGCTTATGATTAGGGGACTGGGAACTAGCAGGTGTCCCTGGAGATGACAATGTCATGACATGTAGTTAGAAAGGAGTCTGTGGGAGTGGATCAAGTTGCTTTGTTGACTGCTGTGGGTTGAGTGCATGTAACCCAGTCATGCAGCTGGCTACTTGGTATTGAATGATTAGCTCAAAATGTGTCTATGGAGAAATAATATAGTGAGCCCCTGCTTTTTATTCTAGAATGCTTCTCAGTAGAGCTTCTCATAAAATATCTTGCCATTCTAGAAAATTGGTGTGAATATCAACTCCCTTGTCTAAGTATCATTCATTCCTCTCAATATATTTTCCGAAGCACATGAATCCTTAAAGCTTACAGAAAATGGCAAATGATTTCTTTAATGAAGAAAGCTATAGCTACTGGTTACTTTTTCTTTGTATATGGTTCATCAATTTGTTTCTGAGTTTGATAGTCATGGACTTGAATTACTTTAGACTGATTGAGGAAAGTGTCCTGTAGGAGCTGTGACATAAGCATGTTCAACTTTGATCAGGTTAAAAGTGGGGTTTTTGTGTATTTGTTTTTTATTACTGTGTTTTATATGTTTGATGAGTACACCTTTGTATATCAATATTTATTACATGTAACCATAAAAGCACAGACATTTCTCTGGGCCTCAAACTAGGTCTGGTCCCATATTTGTACAGTTGGCCCTCAAACAATACTGATTTGACCTTCAAGGGAACATATATGCAGTTTTTTTCTAAATTTAGGTCAGGAATTCATGAATTCAACCAACTTTCAACATTAGTTGGTTGAACTTGTGGGAATGAAAGATTCGACTAGAAGAGACTTGAGCATCCACAGATTTTGATATCTGCAGGATGTGGGTGGTGACCAATTCCTAGTGGATAACAAGGGCTGACTGTGGTTAAGGTTCTGGGACATCAAAAATTATACATGGATTTTTAACTGAGTAATGGCTGAAACCCCAAATGCCTATGTTGTTCAAGGGTAAATTGTGCATGATTATTTATGATTTGTTGTTGTTGTTGTTGAAGGAATGCTAGAGGAAGCAATGAAGGCAAGTAGGCAGGCAGGAGGAGAGGAAGAGGAAAAACTCCATTTCACCCCCCAGGGGTGTGTGGCTTGCTCCTCTGGTGCTGTTGACCTAACTGCTGCTTCACCAGGGTGTGCCAGTTGTATATGATTTACAGTATGTTGTTTCTGAACACTTTAAAAATACTCTAAATAAATTCTCCCTCAGAAAGTTTAGAAGAAAGGAATAAAAGTAAAGTGAAGAAGTGGGACTATATATTAGTTAAGAACTTAATAATCATATATTCTATTCAAATATGGGTTGAGGGGAAATTAGAGGAACAGATGGTAGAGAAGCTCTAGTTATGCAGTAGTAATGTGATAATGGATATATTCCTTTGTTTAATGTCTATTATTACTTTTTACTCCTAGCATATAGTCCTGAAAATAGCTTACCTTTTTTTTTTTTTTTTTTACTTCATAGGACTTGATTAATAGGAATATACAGCTAGATATCACTAGTTCATCGTAACCCTTAATTTGCAAATGATAATTAAAAAATTTAGAGGACAATTATCAATATGTCTCAGAAGCCTTAGTGTTAATAAGAAAAATTTATCATAGTTACTATTGCTTTCCCATTGAAAAGGACATTACAAATAGAGAAATTAGTTCACTGGGTCAAATGAGTTTTGGTTTTTGGTATTGGCATAAGAGAAACCTATGAATGAAAGTAACAGTTGAGGCATGTAGATGAAACCCACTCTACCAGATTTAAAATCATGAATGTCAAAGGCTTTCCTTAGAGAACAGGTGTTATGGATTGAATTGTGTTCCCATCCTCCCTAAATTCACATGTTAAAGTCCTAAGCCCCAATTCTTCAGATGTGACCTTATTTAGAGATAGGGTCTTTACAAAGGTAATCAAGTTAAAATGAGATCATTAGGGTGGGCCCTCATTCAGTATGTCTATTCTAATAAAAAAGGGAAATTTGGAGACAGACACACACACAGGGACAACACCTTGTGGATATCAAAGCAGACAGAGACAAGGACGAAGTTTCTATAAGCCAAGAAACACCAAAGATTGCTCAGAAATACCAGAAGGTGAGGGAGAGGCATGGAACTGATTTTCCCTCACAGTTCTCAGTGGGAACCAATCCTAGTCAATCAACACCTTGACTTGGAACTTCTAGCCTCTTAAACTGTTGAACAATTTCTATTGTCTAAGCCATGCTGTTTGCGGTACTTTGTGATGGGAACCCTAGAAAATTAACACAAGGAAGGAATTCGACCTTAAAATTCATTTACATAGGCCCTATATCATGACTCCAAAGACCACAGATCCCCAAACCCTGCCGAATAAAGCTCAGGAACTAACAGTGGCAGCCTCATTTAGCAATGTCTTAAACAAAACCTTGTCTCGTTACCTCAGCTGCAACCAGAAAGCTAAGTAATGGCAAGAATGATCTTTCACTTCACACACCAAAATATGAGTTTTGATTTGCTAATGACATTTCGGCTGATTGAAAAAAGAATTTCTAATTGATCATAGTTGCTCTCGTTAGTCTAGGTCACTGGATCACAGGAAGAGACAGAGTGAGCCACACCTAAATTTTACCAATTTTCATAAATGAATGAAATTGCAATTCAACCACTATTGTGAGGAGTTATCCAATTCATTATACTGATAGAAGCAGGCCTTGAGGGAAGAGAAAAGACTGTCAATCTCCTGCAAAGACATTTATGTTACTCTGCCAGATGATCTAAGCGTTGTGGGAGAGGATTTTAAATATATGAGTCATCTCAACCACAGTAATCAACATTGATACAGGAAAATATAAACCATTATTAGGCATATGGTTGGTTCTTGAATGGGTCCAGCCAAGAAACCATAACTCAAATCAGATACATAATGGAGTCAATGAGCTACATTTACTATAAAGGTGTTTGGAGAACTACACAAATAAACAGGAAGATAAGGCCTCTCAGAGATCAAACTGGAGGGACCAAGTGAGGAGGTGATGTTTCTAGAACTTGTACCCTGGATGGGTGACATGCTGGGAACTGAGACCACAGCGGGAAACTAAAAACTGCCAGAGACATTACTGGAACAGGGAGAGGGGACACCCTCCAACTCTTGGCTTTTTCCTTCCTCCCAACCTCTAATCTCATTCCAGGGCCTCTCATTGCTGAACAGAGCTAGAAGCAGCCAGGGGGCCTGGGAAACAGTTTGCTGGTGTTAGCTCCTTGAATGACCCAGGAGAGTCAGTTTTCTTTAGCTGATATAATCAATTAACACAAATGTAGTGACTTAAAAAATGGCATAAATTTATTCCTTTTTTTTTAGTTCTAAAGGTCAGGAATCCAAAATCAAGTTGTCAACAAATCTGTAAATCTTCTGAAGCATCTGGGAATAAATGCTTCATTTCCTTTTCCAGCTTTTAGAGGCTTATCTGCATTTCTTGGCTCATGGCTCCTCTCTCCATCTTCGAAGTGCATCACTCCAACTTCTGGTTTCATTGTCACATCTCCTTTTTTGACTTGCCTCCCTTTTATATTATATTGGGCCTGCTCAGATAATCCCAAGAGACTCCCCATGTCAAGATTCTTAGCTACATCTGTGAAATCCCTTTTGCCATGTAAGGTACTATAAGTGCCTGGGGCTATTAATCTACTTATCACAGGAGGGAGGGTAACAGACCTGGGAGCAGATGAGCAAGTGACAGGCACAAAAGGACTCTTGCCAGCTGTCAACAGGCTCTATCTTCTCATCTCCAGATGCTGTTTTGCATTTAGTAGCATAGTATTTCAACAATCCCCGTTCTACTATAATACGATCTGGCTTGGTTTTTCATGGCAAAGCAAGTTCGCTCATTGATAAGATGCTGTAGTAGAAGCGGGAATGGAATGTTATTCTGGTTCACCTTGTTTTGAAAACTTCTATTTAATACAATTATTGTTGAACCAGGTAAAGGCTGAGATAGAAGCAGAGGATGTAGAAGAAATAAACAGAATTTGCTTCAGGGCAAGGGCCTTTGAACATGGAGTAGCAATGAGGGGAACCCTGTATGTTGGCCAAGTAGTTGCTAGAGACAGGTTCTGACTTCTTAGTTTGCCTCTGCAGGTGGGGGTGGTTTTGTTTTGTGTTTGGTGTGGGAAGCAAACCAGTAGGAGACTTTGGTCTTGGGTCTTTAAGCCCTTCCCTTGAGTGTTGGAGCAGCATGCCCCTCCCAGCTGCTCCCACCCACCCCAAGTTGGCCACACATGAAATGAACAGTGTCTGGAGAAGATGAAGATCCAGTTAGACAATGGATCTACTCTAGGCATTTGGGAAAAATGGAAATCTTTTTCAGGAAAATGAAATCAAAACTTCATTAACATAGCATTTATAATTATTGCTTTTCTTCTTTTCTACTCTTTATTTTCTGAGAGTTTTCTGGGTACAGTCTCTCATTCTCCACTAATGAAGTCCAGCAAAAGATTTGACTTATGGGTGGCAATGCCTTCCATTTGTGTTTTCCCAAGAAAGAGCTTTGAGGTGAGGTGGCAGAATGAAGAGTATTTCCCAAAGCAATCTTTTCCTTATTCATTCTATCTAAACATTTTGGGAGAATAATAACCATGAAACAAACCCAGACATAGTAAGTTACTACCCCAGGGTGTTTTCTTTTACTCATTGAGAATAGTGTTTTCAGTCTTCATCTTTATAGTTGCAGGAGGTCCAAACTATTTAAGAATGCATTATTTTGAGCCTATGGGTGGGTCATAAACCTTAATTCAGATTCTCTGAAGAGTGTAGGTCCTCTGTATGTTAGGAACACACTAGCACGATAAGATTCTCTGTGGTTACTCTGTTTCATCCCTTGTGAGACCTGGCAGAGGAACAGGTGAAGGTCATGGGGATGTTTTACACTCTATCTTGGTCTTTGGAAACAGGAGTTTCAGAAGGAGAGAGGGTTGAAATCATAAAAATACTTGGTCCTTATGTGATAACTTGCTCTGACTTGTAATTTTATCATTCCTTAATCTCTTGGCTGTGACCATTTGGCTAAAAAAGCCTCTTCTTGGTCTACCTTGGGGGTTGTAACTATCCACAAGCTGTTGAGAGCACCGTTTGATAAATGATGAAGGAGCCCATGTCAAGGTGTGCAAGCATCAAGCTAAGTAAAGAGTCAGTGGAAGCAGGGGGAAGGAGTCAGACAGTTCTCTGATCGAAAAGGCAAGAGAACATGAGTCGTGTCAGTCTAATTTCCTCCAAGAAGGGGGAAACACTAGGACATGCCTGGCTGGGGATAAGGGATATAGACTCCTTACAAACCTGAGCCAGAAGCCTGTGGCCTGTGGCCCTCTTGCAGTATGGCCGGCTCTTATCTTCTCTCTTTAAAGGGTTTGCTGTCTTCAATAAATCTCACTTGCTTTTGCTTTCAAATGGCTGTGCTGATTCTTTGTCCCCCAAGATGGTAGGCCCAATGAAATCTTCCCTCAGGCTCACAAGAACCCTGGAGTGTGACCCCAAGATCCTCACAGTAACAATCCTAATAGGGAATGAGGTTTTTAAAAATCTAGTCTTGCTTTAGCAGCTACCCTCCACCTCCTAAATATTGTAGGATATGGGAACCTTGCTGAAGATAAAGGACTTTTGTTTTTAAAGGTTTATGATTGTGTGTGGGGGTGTGTGAGGTGTTTGTGATGGAATGGAGAGTGAGAGTAAGAGAGGGAGCAGAAATGTGTATGTTTGACTGGTTGGGGGTGGGAGCAGTAGAACAGGAAAAAGGAAAGTCTGAAAATAACAAACAAAATCTACAAATAGTAACTTTCGACCAAACCTTTCAAAGGTCAAGTGCTCCTGTAATGTTTTTCTTGCTTGCAAATGTCATAGGTGAACAACCAAAGAATGGAGCCTGGTTTAGCATTTTCAAGCCCTATGTGACTAAGCTGGAGCCATTTGAAAAGAGAGATACATTTATGGTTATTAACAGGCTTTTGTAGCTGCTTCTAAAATTTTTACTTCTAGGAGGCTTATTGTGCTGGCTATACCAGTGGACCCAAATCTTAAATCAAAAGTTCATTGAAATCCAAGTCTGTGTGTAATAATTAATGCCTTTTTAATTTTTTTTTGAGCAGTTGGAAAGTATGTGGTTTTAGCTGCTTAGAGGCAAGTGTGTTGCCATGACAACTGGATGATAGTCTGTAGCACCTGGTTTCCTATGAAAAGTCCTGTATATAGTATGTGGTGATGGTATATGTGTGTAGAGGAAGATTAGAAGGGATTTATGAAACTAAATCATTTTATATACATAAACCTTGGCTTTCTGTTCCGGTAATAGTAAAAGGATTTGAGCAAGAATCTCATTTTCTAAAAAATAAATCTTTCTGAAATGTTTAGTTTAGCTCTTATAGTTCTATACACTGAACAAAGCGTCTATGCTTCCCCATTCCTGCTTTCTTATCTCTGATGTGCAGAATGTGCTAATACTGAATGGGAACTTTAGAAAGGCTAATGGCTAGATAATAATAACAAAGCGATACAATTTCTTGGTTCAAATAAAAGAGTGCATATGAAAAGGCTAGTAAACTGAAATTAATAGTTATTCTTAGTTCTAATTCAAATATTTGATACATTTCAAGAAGATGTCTTGAAATAAGGAAGTGGTTTAAAATTGGGAGGTTAAAATAAGTGTGCTGACTTAAACAACCTTAGTTTTAGTAAAATACACATTTTACAAAGATAGCAGATAGACAATTCACCAATTTAACCATTTAAAAATGTATAGTGAAATCATATCCGCATCAATCTCTAGAATTTTTTTATCTTCCAAAACTGAAATTCTTTATCCATTAATTCATTATCTATTAAGCAACTGTTGTGAATAAGACTGGTAGAAACACTCATCTGCAAGTTGTTATTTGAGAACCTACTTTGATTGCTTTGGATCTATATCTAGGAGTGGAATTTCTGGGTCATCTAATAACTCTATGCTTAATAATTTGGGAAACTGCCAAACTTCTTTCTATATAGACTGAATCATTTTTCAATCCCTCCAGCAATATATAAGTGTTCTAATATATCCAACACTGATTGGTTTCCATTTTTGAAAAATATAGTCATTTTTATGGGTGTGAAGTTGCATCTCATTCTGGTTTATGTTTGCTTTTTCCTAATGACTATTACTATGGATCCATCATTATTCAAGTCTTTGGTCCATATTAAAATTGAGTTATCTTTTTGTTGTTGAGTTGTAAGAGTTATATGGATATGACTTGCATATATTCTCTTCCATTCCGTAGTTATCTTTTCACTTTCTTGAGAGTGTTCTTTGATTCACAAAAGCTCTTTTGATGATGTCTAATTTATTTTTGTTACTTATGTTTTTGGTGCCAAATCTAAGAATTCATTGCTACATCTGAGGCCATAAAGATTTACTCCTATGTTTTGTTCTAAGAGTTTATGAATTCAACTCTTATATCTAGGAAATCAGTCATTTTTAGTTAATTTTTGTGTGTGATGTGTATGATGTGAGATAGGGGGCAACTTCATTCTTTCACATATGGACTCCTACTTTCCCCTCACACAACTTGTTCAAGATTTTTTTTTTCAATTGAATGATACTGGTATTCTTGTTGAAAATCAATTTGCCTAATATATATGTTTACTTACAGACTCTCAAATCTATTCTTTTGGTCTACATGTTTATGCCAGCATCATACTGATTTGATTATTATAGCTTTGTGGTAAGGTTTGAAACTGGGAAGTGTAAATTTCACAACTTTTTTCTTCTTTTTCAATATTGCTTTATTATGGGCCTCATAATTACACATGGATTAATGATTGGCTTTTCTATTTATGTAGAAAAGGTTGTGGAAAGTTAATAGAGATTGCATTGAAGATGTAGTGTTGCTATCTTAACAATATTATATTTTCCAGTCTATAAACATGGAATATTTTTCCATTTACTTAGATGATTTTTAATTTCTTTCCACAATGTTTTATAGTTTTCAGTCGATAATCATTTTACCTCCATAATTAAATAGACAATATTTTCTTACTTGGAAATTTACCAGTAAAATTTAGTCATAGGTATTTCCATGTTTATGACCAAGATTCTTTTAAAATAGGGGAATGGTGGAGTAGAGATAAAGTATAATTTTGAATACTGAGTTTATATAAAATGTTAAACAAGTGCCAAATTATTAATAAATAAGATATTTTAAAGGAGATATTAGCAAAGAAGAGAAAATTGATGTTTAAATATGACTCTAACACATATGGATAAATCTCTTAGCCTTTAGATTTACATTTTTGAGCTCCTATTCATCTCATCTCATTTATAATCTATAAAAGACAGATATGAAAACATATGACACCTTTTCCTCCTACCTCAAAGCTAGAACTGGTAAAAATTGTTTTAATATATATAATGATTCACAATTATGCTAGAAAGCACAAATAGTGGTAAAAATGAACTATAAATTTAACATTTACATGAAGATTAATGTAATAAAAAACAGTGAAAGTGAAAACCAGAAATGGTGGGGAAGGTACTATAGATAAAAGCATTTCTGGAGCATCCTCAATCTCAGCACCCAAAAGAAAAGAAAAGGAAAAAGGAAAACACAGAGGGTATCTGGAATAATCAGAGGGAATTTAAACAACTGATTGTGGAAATCCATTGTCCTCCCTCGTTGGTCAGTTTAAACTGAGAAGCAGGCAGAGGTAGAATATTATCCTATGATATAATCAGCTAATTTTCTTCAAGACAGTCTGATTAAGGAGCATTCCCAACGTGAGTGTTGGTTGTTGGTAGAGAAGAAAAACAGACTGAAGCAATGAAAGATCTCTACTAGGATAGTAGAAAGGGGAGTGCAGAGAAGGAATGGAGTAGATGACTTCAGTGTTTGTTCCTAGAATGAACTCTAAGTATAACTCTTTGAGGTGGGAATCCCAAGACAATCCCTAATCAGATGGTGAGACTTGAGAGACAGGGTTGAAATGTATGTTACAGACCATATCCAGGAGAACTGAGGAATTCCCAAACTTAAAAACAAATTACCTACATAGTCCACCCAACTTTACATATCACCTCAACTCCCCAACCAACCAAAAAGGGTTAGGTGTTCTAAATAGAGGATTTATTGTCATGAAAACAGGGATTCTCATATACAGATGCAAATAGTTATCTAGAAATCATTAAACACTTGAGTCAAACTAGTATTGTGAAGAAGACATCAAATTCAATAAATGATGAACTGACATGAGAGTAATTATAATTCAAAAAGTGAACAGAAGATTGTTAAACTAAAATTTTCATAAGGATTTTATCTAGTTTAACTACCACAGGCCAGGAATGGAATGATATTTAAAAATATTTAAAAATTGGTGTTTTAAACTAAGAGGCAATTATAAAAATTAGATAAATGGGATGTATGTTAGGATAGCCACAGCTAAAAATGTATTTCATGAGCTGGAAGACATTGTGAACGACTAACCCAAGCTCAGTCCAACTTTGCAATGAAAAAAATATGAAAGGATTGATAGGAAAGACAAAATTATTTGGGACTTAGATTTCTTGATTTAGCACAATATGCAAATGTTTGAGAGAAAATGAGAACAGTAAAGGACCCATAATATTATTGTCCATAGGCTCTCTTTGATGGTATCTTTTGAGAATATACTCCACTGGAACAAAAACATGTATCTAAGAAGGAGGAAGACTTGGGATAAAATAAATTTGTTCTTTAAATGTTTCTTTCATGGTTTTATCTGTTCTTTCTGAAACATAGTTATCCTTTACACCACAGAGTTTAAAGTTCATTACAATTTTTCTTGTCCCTGGTTGCTATTATCAAAAAATGCCCCCTTCCCTATAATATCTTTATTTTGAAGTACATAGCTTCAAATCATACTGCACATTACTTTCCCTTGTTGCAGAAATTCCCTCCCCACTTGTTATTCTTCCACATTCTTTGAAGACTTAACTTTTTTTTCTCTTCACACTTAAGTCATAATTCCTGGTAACTTCATCATCCACTTATTTTCTGGGTCATCTTATTTCCAATGATTTCTACTCCATGGTTGTATATGTCAACTGAGTCAATTCTGAAATCTCCTTGTCATATTGGCTGCCTCTTGTCTCTCCAGTTCACTACACTAGAAGTTTGACAGCAACAAAACTTGATCATGTCAATCTTATAAGGTCTGCAGTCTTTTAATTTGCCAATTTTTCTTTGTTACAACCTGCTTCTCATTTGTCTTCATTTTTCTTCTCGGGCAGCTTAAATTCCATTGTTCCTTGCCATGTTATCAACTTGTAAATACTCCCAGGTCCCTTTCCAAATTTTGCATGTTACCTGAAAAAAGTATTCAACCCCTGGTTCAATCTACATTTCTATCTTATGTATATAGTAGTTTATTGTAAAGAGAGTGCCACACAATTTTGCTAAGGTCTCGTTTTATGTCCAGAAATTTCACACACACTGTCTTTGATTAATTATAATTCCATATATATATCTAATAATAAAATATAATAATAATTCTAATATACATACCCAATAAATTAGACTTTCTATTTTCTTGATGAGTATTTTATATTTTATTTTGCCTCTTTAAATAAAACTTCCAATATTTTTCACCCATCCCTACTTAGCTGATGTGCTTGACTCTTATTTTGTTGTAAATAAAAAAGGACATAAAAAAACCCTTGAATATTTTCATCCATCAACTTACATATACCTATGCCCATGGTATCCATCTTGCCAAAATGGACAAATTGTCATATTCTCAACTAAAGTGAATCTCTCTACCAGAGGATTCCCAAAGTTGACTAATAGGTAATATTCTTGGTCTTAGGAAAATCCTCCCTTGTCATGGTATTTCCCCTCGGTTCTTACTACCAGTCCCAAATTCTCCTTCCCTTAAAACAGACATTCCTAGAAGAGATTTCTATAATCACTGTTTCTACTTCCTTACCTCCAGTTCTTCTTCTAACTCATTGTAGTTAGGGTTTTTTCACCACATATTCCACACAACCCATTCTTAGTTGGTAAATAATAATCAATAACTTGTTGAATTCATTGGTCAATTCTTTGATCTCACCTGGATTCTTCAGCAGCATTGTACAGAGGAGACACCTTTCTTCTTACATCTCTACTCTTAGTTTCAGAGCACTAGACTCCTAGTTTTCTTCCGTTACTGTCAGCCTTCACTAACTTCCTTACTGACTCTTTTGTTCTCTTTCTTATCTCTTTATTTTTCAGAATGACCTTTACCAAATTCATTATACTTTATCTATCATAACTTTTGAAAAAAGAAGCACATTTTATAGTAGAAGGCAAATGTAATCTAAAAGTAAATTATATAAATATTAGTACAGGGAAAGGGAAAACTATTCAAGAAACAACTATGCAAAACAGTTTTCTTTTTTTACTTTTAGTGCAGTTCTTTATCTTTAATTGGTCATGAAGCTATAGTTGGAATTTATAACTGTCTTTATTCATGTTATCTTTGCCACTATCTAGAAACTTAGGGTATTTTTTTACCTGGTAAGATAACTAAACTATCTCCTAAAAATCTGGTTTTCATTATATTGGAATTCTTTAGTGTCTAAAGCTTATATCTGGGCTATTTAAAAAATTTTATCATGGGGATAGATACAGTGGACTGTGGTTCAGATAATTGCCTGTGTTCCATACATCATTTTTCTGCTTCTTTGTTCAATAGCAACCCTAATTTCCATTGACAATTAGGAACAATCATTCCAGGTGGAAGAGCAATTCCCTTCCTTGATGGTTGACTCAGTGGCATGAGAGGCCTTAAATAACCAAGAGACCAGTTTCAACTTTCCATTCACATCTGGTAGGAATACTACTTTGGGAACTAATACCTCTATCTAGCAGACTCAAAGACACAAGAAAGGTAATGAACCTTCATGGATGGCTCAAAAGATATGTTAATGAGATAAGCCACTCCTGCTTTTGTCCATGGCTCCTGGACTTATTATGACTAGAATAGAAATGAATATCCACTTACTGGCTATTCATTAAGACCATATAGTACAACTTGTAGGACACCGTTTCTCATGTAGTGCTGTAATTGAGTTTTCAATAGGCTGTTCTTTCTAAACCACTAGCTTCTTTTGGGCTATGAGATACAGAATAAGACCAGAAGATCCTCGAAGCACAAGCCTGTACACATACTAACTTTCGCGTGAGTCCATCATATTGACTCTACCTAACAGTATCCATAATTTGCTGGCAAGGCAGTCTAACAAATGTAGATTTCCAGAATTTGTAATATAACAACAAATGTATAAAGAAGTGAGAATGAGTACTGATTACTACTAGGCAACTTTAGTATGCACAGGTTATTCTTTTACATGATGTAGGTCTCTACACAGACATAACTTCTCTAGAAAAACTTCCTTTACAACATTCCCAATAATTCACTATTTTCTATTTCCTTACTTTGCTTTATTTTACAGAGAAAATATAATTTGATGATGTTTATCTATATGCCTACTTGTTTATTGCCTATTTCTACCATGATTATGCAATTTATATGAAGGAAAAATATGTGATCTTGAAACAATTCTGGAAATATAGGAAATACTCAAATTTTGTTGAGTGAATGGAAGAGAGAATGATGAAGAAAGGACCAATAATACTACCAGTTAAGCAAAAGTAATATAACAAGTCCAGAATTTGATTTCAATGATTTTAAGTTAGAAGCAAAGCAAGATGTAGAAACAACTTAAAAGTGTGCTGAGATTCTTGTCTTCTTTTCTTTTTTGAATCTTCATGTGTTTTTGACTATGCATATGAGGATGGAATATAGATACTCATTGTCACTGGATAGGGAAATTGATACGGAAATGTATTTATATGTACATCAAAATTTACTACTATGACCTTCTAGTTGGTGAATCAAACATATTAATTAATCTCTACTCCCTTTCTGAAATCCATTCTAATGACAGGAAAAATATTCTTTAAAGTTATAATCCCACAAGGAAAAACAGACCTGGAAGGGAGACAACCGCAACAACATTTTAGGAGCTGGAAAGCAGAAAGAATGAGGGGTTGGTGATCCAGCACAAAAGAGAGAGCTGATTTTTAAAATGGCAGTGGGAAGAGTGAACAAGAAATCTGATACACACAATGGAGCCCCTGATTTAGGAACTGGTTTTCCCAATTACCTTTGGAAGTGAGTGGTGAAGGCAGAGTCAGTTCAGCATGGTGGGTTAAAGCCTTATCTATAAGTAGAAAACTTCAAGAAACTAACCCTCCCTACCCATGCAGTTGCAGCCTACCCCATCCTCTCTGGCAGTGGTTGGAAGTTTATCATCTGAAGTGTAAAAAAACACAGGTTCTGGACTGGAGGACACTAGGCACAGCTGAGGGTGAAATGCTACAATTAAGATAAGGGGTTAAGTGAAATTTACATCTTGACTGATATGACACTTTCTTCCCTGATGTTTGAATGTTTGCCTAGAATTATGCTTTTCTAGTATGGCACTTAACCAGTCCAAGAACAGACCTGAAAAAGACTGCTGTGGGGAATTCCTCAGTGTGGTGTCATAAGCAGACCTTCCTCATAGTGAAACTCCATACACAGAATATATGTCCAATTTTGTAGCACATCACTCTTAAGTGTAAGTGAATGGCTAGAGTTATTAGATATTAAAGGAAGCCTTTGGTATGAAATCCAAAAACCTGGGGATGCGAAATTAAAAGAAAAAAAATGATAAAAAAGAAACGGGGAAAATGGAGACTATGCAAGAAGATGGAAACAAAACAAATGAGCAGAAGGAACAAAGTTACTAATATCTTTGGAGAGATAAGGTATTCTTTCAACTTCTGATGTAAAAATCAGGAAGCTATGCAAATAAAACAACAGAGAAAATATGATTATTTGGAAATTAAAAATATGAAAATAAAATTTCCAGAAATTGTATAACTAAAAGGTCAAAGGATAGAAAAGAAATATAAAGGACCCATTCAAGAGTTCCAGATGTTCCAAAAAGTGAGAATGGATAAAATAAAGGGGAAGAATTTAAAAAGTAATTCAAGAAACAATTCCAAAGCTGAAGAACTATTTTCAGAGTAACAGAGTACAACAAGTGTTCAATATAATATATAAGAAATTTCAGAACAATATAGAGGGAGAGAAAGGTTGATTTATAAATAAGTTTTCATACATTTATGAGATTAAAAATGTTCAAACACTTTATAACATAAAAATTAAAAATTATTCACAAAGGAGCCCATTAATAAAATATAAGCATGAGACTAGGAGAAAATATTTATAATACATGATGAAAATAAAGGCTTAATCTATCTCTATAGCTACAAGTCAATGTGGAAAATATATTCCATAAGAAAATGGAAGAAAGACTGAGTGGCATGTCAGAAAGAAAGAAATATAGTCTATAAACATATAAAATGCTGAATTTTAATTTAGTGATAATTATAAAAATAGAAATTTCTCTATGAAGATACCACTTTTTCCTCTCAGATTAGGAAAAAATGTAATGATTAGCAGTACCTATTGTTTCATGGTAGGTTGGGGAGGAGTATGGGAACATTTTCATTCACTAGGTAAGAGTGAAAATGGCTGCCATATTTAAAAAATAATTGGTGGTATCTATTAAAATAATATGTATGTAAAACCTCTGACCAATCAAAGCTACCCTTAAGAATTCTCCCAGATGGACACAGAAAGAGATGTATTTGTAACTATGTTTACTATATCACTGTTTATGATGATTAAACTATGTGGAATGAATTTAAGTGTCCATCAATAGGGCATTGATTAAAAATAATAAGTTCACACAGTGAAAGAGTATCTCCTTATGAAAAAGAATGAGGCCAACCCCTGTACACCAAATCTCTTCAATAGTTCAAGGAAAATTCAGGGTATGCAAAGAGATAATGAGGATCTATGGTGTTTTGCTCATTGCCGTGGAAATTTAAATTAAACCAATATTCCTTAGTCTAATCAGGCTTTCTTGAAGAAGTCAGTAAATGGGAAGTAAATGTTGAGTTAGAAAAGACTAGAAAATCAGACATTTCATGAGGGCAAAATGATGACAAGGATCATGTGCAAAGGAAAAAGGTAAAACAAATCACCTGCTGAGTATGAAATGGAGACCCTGCTCATCTAAGGTGAAAGACCTTGGTAGAGTCATGTATTCAAGTTGGGAAGCAGTCACTTGAAGAATATTGTTGTCTAACTATTCTCTTTTCCTTAAGAGAATCAAGAGACCTAAATAGAAGATGGTTTGGCAAACACATTATTCATATGAATGGAGAAAGTTCTTCAACCATGGAAGGAATTATGTACAGGAGTTCTGTAATTTCCATCCCTCCCCGCAACATACTTTTACAATAGGATAGTCAATTGTTCTTCTCTACTGTTTTTGGAAATACTTAAATCCAGTGTGCCAAAGTTCTAACTTCTTAACTGATGGGGTCAAAGGGAAGTGACATACTTTCTTCGTCCTGACTCCCCATGTTATTGTGGGTGGAGAGTGGGAAGGGAAGAACTAATGGCAAAATGGGTAGTTATATCACTTGACTATTGTGGTCCTTGAAGACAAGGGTTCTGTAGCACTGAAGTGAGATAATCTATGCTAGGTTGTCACAGTTCTGGTGGTGCTAGTCTCTCATTGATGTTTTGATAGCCTAGATGGGGAAGCCTACATTTCTAGGCTGCCAATTGTCTCCCCAAACCTTTTCCCTGCTTTCTGCTATAATGGGTCCTTACCACCTCTTAAAAGCCTATTTCCTGTAATCAAGGTGTGATTTAGTGACTAAGTTTAGATGATTAAATGTGATATGCAAATGTGCTGTGATTTCCAAAGTGTTCTCTAAGGGAGGTAGCATGTTCCTTCTTTCTTCTTTCCTTTTCCTTGTTGTTTGGACTGCAGGCCAGATGGTTGGAGCGCGAGGAACCACCTTAACCCATGAGTAGGCAAGCTAAGGATGGAGAAGGGACACAGAGCAGAAACCTGAGCCCCTAACTCTGGATTCTGCAGATTAGCCCTAAGATGCCTGCCTCTGGCTTCTAGAATGTGTTTGTTGTTTTCATCTTTTTAAAAAATACAGCCCAATCTAGTTTTAATTGTGGCACCCAATCTCTTATTTGGAGACAAGAGTAAGGATGTATTTGTTTCTCTTGGATCCCAGTGAAGCATGTGAAGAGGTAGAATTAATAATCATTTCTGAATTCCAAGATATTTTGCCCCAGTAATCAATGCCTATTCCACAATATTGTCTCTTTCTTTCCCCTTCTTTTCCTCTCTTTTTTTCAAATGCTGAAGTTCAAGGTTAAGTGTTCAAAATCTGGTCCTTATTGGGACTTGGATTATAAATGTTATTCAAAAAAGTCTTTAATGTGCTTCCCAAACCACTGCCTAATTGTAGAAATGAAGCATCAAGAAACAATAGAACCCTGCTGTAAACAAGAATTCAGTAAAATAATTCAGTCTTTAAAGGATACTTTATCATCAGATGTTTATAGTTTTATGGCCCCAAATCCAGAGGAAGAACACAGAAGTACCCTTTAAGCCATCCTTTTTATAATGGTGAAATGTTACTACAAACCCTGCTGCCGCTGCCCTCTGGGTTTCCTCTCCCTGGAAGACATGGCTACTTAATTACTACCAGACGACCACCCAGACAGTAAAGTACAGGTCAGTAATAACCCTGTGAGGAGGGAACTGCTGTTGCACAGAATGAGGAACAATTAGTCTTTTCAGGCCAGAGAAGGGCCAATATTATAACAAATTCCTCAGCTCTAGCATTACCACTTTCTCTAAGTCATCATCAAATGAACCAGAATCTGAGGAAAATTGTGTGATGTGTTAAGTGCTGCCACACAAAAGATCTACAGAAGAGTGTGGATCAAACTAATTGTTAATGCACAACTGCATGATTTGAATACCAAATTAAGCAAAACCCTCCCTCAAAACCCCAAACAAAACAATGTAAAACCCTGGACCTGCTCCCCCACTTAAACAGTAGTGTCGTAGATTATATGAGCTGTAACTAAACTACTGAGTTTTAAAATTTTTATTTTTGTCAGCTCAAGGTAAATGTGTATTGTAGCTTACAAAACCATTATTTATAAATTATAAAAGCTTTCTCTTTATGAATTCCTATGATTTTGGCATCTTGACAGTTAGGAGCTAGAAAATATGACAGATAAGTCCTATCATACTGGGAGCTAGAAGGAGAATGGTTATTGAGATGTTTCTAAATTGGTTATTTTTATTGTGGAAAGAGTGTGGAGGGAAGAGAAGATGTTGAGAAAATTGGGAAGCCTGAAATTCCTGAGTAATGTTTGATTTTGTGTTCAATCAATCTATGGAGATCACTCTTTTATCTCCTCAACATACATATTCCTCAACTCATTTTGTATTATCATTCAATTTTCATCTTTCTTTTCTTGAAATCATCTTTTATTAGGTACTCCATCCAGGAGGGTGTAGAGTGTAGTGGTTAAGAAATGGATGCAGGAAGTGCACTGGTGGAGTAGTGGTTGGGCGCAGTCCACATACATCCCAAGGACCTGGGTTTGAGTCCCTGGGCTGGTGGGAACAACCAAGCTGAAAAGGAAATAAAATACATGAAGTGCTAAAAAAAAAAAAAAAAAAAAAAAAAAAAAAAAAAAAAAAAAAAAAAAAAAAAAAAAAAAAAAAAAAAAAAAAAAAAAAAAAAAAAAAAAAAAAAAAAA